>CM060966.1:111325696-111478196 GCA_030765045.1 Tenodera sinensis | reverse complement strand
TACAGCTCGCTCGACTTTCGACCTCCAGTGGAGCTAAGGTACATTGGAAATATGTTCCTGCTCGGATCTGTCGTCTCAAGTTCCAACTGATATATCATTCGTGACGTTATTATTCTAATTCTCATTGTTGCAGCTGGCAGGCGCAACTCTTTTGCAATAAAGAGACAGATGTTTGAAAAGAACCGCTAAAAGGTGAGGGCATTTTCCTTTCCACTGCTTTAAAAGACCAACAAACTCGCGCAGTGCAGTGGTTAGCGTTTTATCAGCCAGCCTGAACTGAGTGACATCAACAGCTAATGAAACCAGCGAAAAAAGGGCACATGTCCCCGGTCTGCCAATTCAATTTTTCAGTTTTTGTTCACTTTTTTATACCATAAGAGGAATCAATCACAAGGTGGAATCAGATTGTTGTTGATCTTTTAAAATGCTGAGCAAAATGACACAGAATATGATTAACTTACCATACCGAGCAAGATGGCTCAGCGGTAACGTGTGAGGCTCGCATTTGGAGGTCGTGGCTTCGATTCCTGCGACCGACCTACCTGACCCATGGGTTTCTTCGCGCGTTTTCCCAGGTTGTCAGGCGAATGTTGGGTAGGTCCTCTCCCTCCATTTCACTTCACTAATAATTTCATTCATCCTTTCATCGTCTGGTGTTTGTGACACCGTCCCCTGTCCCGGGCTCCGGATCGTATCCACACCGAGGTCCTTGAGCCACGGAGGGGCCCCTGCAGGCGACGCTCTGCGCGAACCGGTGGGACCGGTGTACTGATTGGTGCCAGGGAGTTTCTAAGTGGGAAAATGTAGGGACCCTGCCCTCTGCTGTACCTGCTCTCCCGTGGTCTGGCCACCCTCTTTCTCCTCTGACGTCATCCCTCCCTCCCGGGGTGCAGCTTCGAGGTACAGACCCAAAAGTTCCCTGAGGGCGAAGTGCCGAAGTCCCTCTCCGGGTCCGTCTTTCTCCCTTCTCGATCTAACTTACCATACATTTTCGCAATAAAATAATTCACTTCTAAGTTGGATGTATTATCCATTTCTTTAAATCCGATTTGTGCAAATATTACATTCCTGGGAAAGGTGGGATTAGACTGAAAAATTCAATGCCTTGAACCAGTTGTCTCTCCGGTTGCTCTAACCATGCCAACGTGCCAGGAAAATATTAAACTTTCCAATTGACTCGCATTTTCCCCAGTGAACTAAAAGGAGATCTCAGAAGTGGTAGTTTGAGAGAGAAAATCTTTGGGCCGTATTTTTTGGAAGAATGCTGAATTTTTATGTTGTCCGAAGACAGACATACAGACAGATAGATGGACAGACAGATACACCCTCACACGCACGCATTCATACGCCTGCGCGCGCAAACACACACATTCATGTGTGGACTTTTTATAAAAATTCTTTAGGAAGAATAGTTTGTACAAGAAATATAAAACTGAACGATGACTCAATGACAACTTGATAAGAGGGACTTAGCACGTCGACCGAAAGGCGATCTTTTGTGCCTATGACCCTGACGAGACCCCCCCCCCCACCCCCGATACCCCGGGAGGATGGATGAGACGAATCAATCCGAAGGACAGCCGAAACGTTGCCAAGACAGAGCAGAGGGGTCTCTACATTTCCTCAATTATAAGCACCCCGATGCAGGCTGGCTCAGCACAGTTCCTTTCGCACCCCTTTCGGGTTCGTAAGTGGGGAGCGGAACTCGGAAACCGGCTCCCCACCACCCTCGGGTTTGTACCATCCCAGGGGACGAGATTTTCAGAGCTCATTTGTTCCGCCTGCCGTGCTACTGTCGCGACGCTCGACGATGCTTCCAATCCTGAAATAAAGCTAACGAGACGAAGAGTTAAATAAAATGATCATGGTGACGAAATGAAGAAACAGGAAATTCTGAGGATATGGAAATCCTTCCCAGCATTCCCCTGGCAACTCGGGAAAACCTCCGAAAAAACCCATAGGTGAGGAAGATCGGCTAATCCGCGATCTCCAGAATGCGGACTACAGACGTTAACTGCCTGAGCCATTCTGCTCGGTAAACTGAACGATGATGGGTAGAAAAGATAATTTGAATGTAACGCACTTTTTTGTCTTCCTTTATATGAAAATATCCTGCAATTCATCAGTGAAGAGATAAAAAGTTTAAATGATGCATAATTAATGCCCAGGGAATCCACAAAGCTTATAGCTAAGATGGGAGAAACCCCTAAAAAATCTTTAACCAGGCAACGCAACTAAACCGAGAACCGACTTCAGCCTCTTGAATGTGAGGCACATTCACCATGAAGGTGGCACTTAAAATTTTTGTGTATAATTTTCCTAGTGAGTTAAAGATGATATTTTCGCTGAAGGTGACTAGCTCATTTGAAATCCTTATCAGGATCCTCTGCTATGCTGAGAATTAACATTCAGAGGAAGTCAGCAGTCGGACTGAAGAAGAGCACTCTGTTAGATACCGCCAATGTGCTAGAAACCGCTACAGATAAAAAAGAAGCGCTGGAGCGTAACTGTCATGTGAGATGCGGAACTACTATTGAATATTTACAACAGTAGCGACGGCACTAGCCTTGCTCGTTTTTTGCGCATTGTTTGCAGAGCACGAAACCAAAACAAAAGAAAAAATAAGCGGAGGTCGTGCGCATCAGAGGGGTCCTCTTAACTGTCCATTCCTCCATGCTAAGCTGCGAACACATTTGCCAATGTTGACAGCATAGAATTTAAAAAATGTGGCCTGTCTTCTTTTGGATGTGCTTCAGTTTTCAACATTTATCCTTCGCTACTTTAGAACACGAATTGTCATTCCTGCCATTGCTGTGCAGGCCACGAATGTTTATGAAATCTAACACATTTTTGCATTCAATAAAACCAGTCCTTATAGCAATGCTGCCACTCTTCCTGAGGCACTTTAGAAACCGTTTTCATAATGTTCCACTGCTTTATCTGATGACAAAAAATCTGATGTGTTGCACTCACATGGCTTTCTCTATTCTTGCACTAACTATTCTTACAAATGCTTATTTCTCTATATTCTTCATGTTAGTCGATATACATACTCCTAGAAATTATCTTATTGATAATTTTCTTGTAGGTTCAAGGGGAATATGATGAGAATACAGTAGGCTTTGAGCGATAGTCAAATCTTTTAAAGCTGGTCGCTATATGAAGGCTTTGAAATTCATTTATCTTTACACGGCCAAAAGGTAAAACAAGTGAATAACGACCTTCTATTTGAAAAACCTCACACAAATATCAAGGAATATCTCCGAAATGGTTCACTCCACAAAAAAGTGAATTTAGACGTAACTTGTGTGCCTTAACGAGATCTATAAGTTTTGTATAGTAAGTTTTGATCTCTTACAGTTTACTAGTTACGCAAAGGTCATCAAGATTAAACAGGAATATGTGGGATATAACCAGAAAATTCAAGATAAAACATTTCATTTGCCATAAAATATCTTAGACCTATGGCATTTTCATCAAAATTGTTGGAGCCGTTTTTGAAAAAATAAAAATTTGTGAGTAATTTTTCCATGTAAAGGGTAGTTTAGGGTGGAGCAATTTTCCTCAAAATCTTCGTGTTGCATCTTTGAAAGATATTAAACTTGAATACCAACTTTGGTTTTTGACCAACTTTTCATTTTTGACTTATACTGTTCACAGTTATACTGTTCATTAGAGAGAGAGAGAGAGAGAGAGAGAGAGAGAGAGAGAGAGAGAGACAGACAGACAGACAGACAGACAAACGCTCAGACACACACACATACACACACGGAAATGCTTGCTCTTTTTTTGAATCAGGGGGCCACGAAGCATATTTCCGGTGAAATCTCGACATCGAATTTTTGGGTCGAGTACAATACTTCCCCTAGTTACTACAAGTGGTAGAGAAAGTTAAAATTATTCCATGCATTTATCTTTAATTTTTGGAAACAAAAGAAATTACAAGAAGCTAGGCGAGGGCTGAATAGCGCTGACCTTAGGGCATCTAATTCTCAGTTGTTAGTTTTGTAGTTAACAACGATGCGCTGTTATGATGTAGAACTATTTTTGCTTTTCGTCGTTTCTCAGGCATTTATAAAAAAAAAAAAAAAATTGCTATGCATACGTAGACATTTGAATACCAATCGGCAGTAACAGCACGACTTTCTTCTAATGTTACAGTAGCAGTATGGTTTGTTTTATAAAAAATCTGATGTGTTGCACTCACATGACTTTCTCTACTCTTGTACTAACCATTCTTACAAACACTTATTCCTATATCTTCTTCGTGTTAGTTAAGATAAGCACTTGCACAAATTATCTTATTGCTTATTTCCTTGTAGGTGCAAGGGGAATATTAGAATACAGTAGGCTTTGTGCGATAGTCAAATGCTTTAAAGCTTTGAGATTCTGTTGTCTTTGCACACTTAACATATAAAAAAATGAATAACGATGATCCATTTCACGAAAGTTCTCAAGTTTTCCGAAACTCACACACATAACAAGGAATATCTCCGAAATGGTTCACCCTACAAGAAAATTTATTGAGACATAAATTGTGTATTTTAGCAAGATCTACATTTTTGTATAGTATGATTTGATCTATCTTTAACGGTTTACAAGTTATGCAAAAGTCGTCCAGAGTAAATACGACTACAGGGGCTATAGCCAGAAAATTCAAGATATATATTTCATTTGTCATAAAAATATCTCAAACATATGACATTTTAATCAAAATCGTTAGAGCCATTTTCAAGAAAATAACATCTTTCGAAAAATGTTCCATGTAAAGGGTAGTTTAGGGTGGGGTTATTTTCTTTAAAATCTTCGTGTCGCATCCTTGAAAGACATTAAACTTAAACACCAATTTTGGTTTTTAACCGACTTTTCGTTTTTGAGTTATGCTGTCCACAGACTGACAGACTGACTCACAGACTGACACACAGACACACACACGGACCTTTTTCTAAAAATGATTTTTTTTATTCAGGTGGGCCTCAAAACATATATTTCCGGTGAAATCTCGACATCGAATTTTTGGGTGGAATACAATACTTCCCCTACTTACCAGTAGAGAAAGTAAAAATTAGAATAAATAGCAACAATATTCGTACCAGCACTGCAAATTCGTTAGATTTTTCTAGTCTTACGTTCTGTTCGAAAGACCCGTTGAGCGATTGACTTTTCTTTTCGGGTTCATAACAATAAATCCAAGATTCATCACTGTAACAAAACATGTTCTCTAAAAGATTGATAAGACATTATTTTAGCTGTTTTATGAGGTAATTTAATGAGAACTCACATTTTTCTAAAACACTGAAACATAAAATGACTTATTAACCAAAGACATAAGACAGGCAAATGGCGACGGAACTTCGTTATAAACTTCACAACATCGCTTTGAAACTCGTTTTTATAACGAAAAAACTGGCATGTTAACTTTTTATTCTTTAAGCTGCATTTATTCACAAAAGTGACTGCTTTATTACGCAAAACAAGCAATGTAGCATGTCATTATTGCAGTTTTATTCCGGCAGCTCGCCATTAAATTGCAGGTAATGTTACATCAAGATTTTATTACTGTGTGGACATTCCTTTGTAAATTACTGGCAAGTTTAAGTGCATTTGCTTATATTTTTAAGGTCTAGGATCAGAGAATTGCTCTTAGAAGGGTTTAAATAGTTTTAATAGCAGCGTTGAAGCATATTTATTGCTGTATCATGCTTTGTTAGTGAAATTTAGTCATTAACCAATTCTTCTACCGATTTGGAATACAATAGTTAACAATTAGTTTATCAATTCCATGTACCTTTGGGTTTGTCAGCTTCGTCTGGTCAATAAACTAATCTTTTCTTTGAATAACAGTTTCTAGTTAATCCATTAACACGATATATTCGGTTTTGTGTAATTATTTGTTTTCCTAATTGAAACTAATTTAAGATCCTAACTACTTTGGTATGCAATCTATTCTTAGGCATTATTTTCTTTCTTGAATCCTTGAGATAATCTGTGATTCTGTACCATAGAGTAGATCACGAACCACGATAATGCTTTAAGAATGTCAATGATCAACATCTCTTTTTGTTTGTTTGTTTTTTGTTTAGTCTTTTTGTTTTTATTTAAGACTCTTCGGACGGAACCACACTTTGTTGAATGTTACTGTTTTATTTTTCAGTGAATTCTGTAAATTTATGCTATCTATTATATCTAACTATGCTATCTATTATATCTATTACTTTGTTTACATGATAATAAAGCACAGTTTTCTCATCAAGGACAAGGAATACAATCCATATTCGTGGCTGGAGAACTCCCTCCACAGGAAAGCTTCAGCTCAAATGTCATGCATGCAGGAGCCTCCCCATTGGTTTATGTACTACTCTCCCTCCATCTCTCTCCCACTATATATAGGTTTTCAATGTTTGATACATTTTCCTGTGCCCAAAATTTCACATTGTAACTCTCTTCCTCAAATTTTCCTGGTCTTCCTAACCCTCTGGTTCAAGTCCTTTTCAACTCATCAGTTGTATTTCCTGCATCCATGTGTGTTCCGGTCTACCTCTATTCCTTCTCCCCGGTGGAACCGATGTTCTTCGATGTCCTTCCACCTTCCATCCTTCTCAAATGTCCATACCATGTTAATTGGTTGCATTTTATGTAATCCAAAACTGTGTTTTTCTTGTTTATTTTCCTTCAGATCTCTGTTACCCTTTCTAATTTGTAGTGTCTAGCAGAACGTCTAAGGAAGTCTGTTTCAGTGGCTAATAATTTTGATTCTAAACTTCTATTTAATTCCAAGTTTCGGCACCATATGTCATTGTACTTTAAATCTTTAAACACACACACACACACACACACACACACACACACACACACACACACACACACACACACACACACACGCGCGCGCGCGCGCGCGCACACACACACACCTATTTGTATTTATTTCAGCTTAAAGGCAGTTCTAGTATGGAAATGAAAAACACGGATGTCAATTTATCAGTTGGACTTTCCCGAAATCTACCCCCTGGTCTTAAATATTAACTCCGATGTATCGATAAACATTGTTCCAAATTATGTGTAGTGTAAAACTTTAACCATTTGCTTTGATGTAATGCATATTGGTGTTCTCGGATACTTATTCAGATTATGAAATCAGAGGTTGTAAAACATGTATATAACGCTATAATTATAATAAATGTGACGCTGCGGTGCGGTGCTGTATTTTAAAAACGAAAAAGGTGCACAGATACATCTCAAGTTTGTAAGACTGAAGCACTTGTACACATTTTAAATATCTTATTTATATCGAATATAACCCCCCCCCCTAAAGCAAATACACGTAACATAGTTATTTCCGGGACAATTAGAGCACATGCCACTATTTGTACTTCATCAAACAAATTGTTTATTAACTGGATCTTGGAAATAAGTGTTTAGGCATTCTTATCCACATAAGAAAGGCCTTCGATACAGTTAATCACGATATTTTACTAAAACATTAAATAGGTTAGAAATCAATGCAAATTTTCAAGAGATACTTAAATCTTATTTCAGTGGTGAACATAATAAACCAGAATTGACATTGAATTTAGAAATGTTCGAAAAAAATTAGCACTGGCGTTCCGCAGGACATGGTACTTGGACGCATTTTTTTCTGATTTAAATTAATGATATGTTGAAAACAGATATTAAGTCTTTATTCTCATAACAGTTTTATACTTTGGAGGAAATCCTTGGGGTGACGCCTATACTGACACAAACAACGGAATGAAAATTTGTCTCGTTAAACATTAACAAAACAGTAGTGATTTTCTTCTCTTTATCATTTGTTGGTCTTAGAGTCTGTGATTCACCATTCCACATTAAATTACATTAAGTTATTGTTGTCTTCTTAATATATAAATGTGAATATCCTATTGCAAACGAATGCCCGAAACAAAATGTCTAGGAATCCTAATAGGCCGGTCTTTCGATGAGGCAAACTCAGTCATGATATAGGTACACATGCAATTATCTATTTTGTGAATTACAGATATTTTTGTCTACCGATATTTTGGTATGGAACATTTATCATGGGTTTAGTCCGTTCTTCAATACCATGTAACATGATGGGACAGTGCTTTTACCAATACCATTATTCCATTAATTATGGCTTTACCTAAATGTGTAACAAATACTGGCCTGGGTAACGAAATTGTTTTGTACAGTGCAATGATCAAAATTCCAGATTTTCGACACTATTGCGTTTTTAAATTAAAAAATAAAAATGCATTGTCAGAAAAGAACTATCATAATTTTATGTATTAAACTAAACGCATTTAAATTTAACCACATAAGCTTATTGGTTATAAAAATAGCTATTACTTTGTCAAAATTCGTATTGCTAAGAATTCGTATAGCAAAAATACATTTTAAAACTAAAGTTCACTTTATTTCTTCTCAATTTTACGAGAAGTAGTTGATTATCAATTACGGTAAGCTTTTTTCATATATTTCATATATTTGTATATCTATGTCTATTTGTGAGGAATCCCCCATCCCCGAATACAAGATTTACCCAGCGCACCTGCCTCTGGCGCGGAGGACCCGGGTTCGGTCCCCGGTACCGGCATGGGATTTTTCCCACGCTGGGAGGCCTGGTACGGGTTGCACTCAGCCTCGTTAGGTCCCTGAGAGGCCAATTGAGGAGCTATCCTGATAGAAAGGAAGCATCCCTAAAAGGTCAAGTAGTCAGTCACCTTACGGTCGGGAGAGTCGGCGTGCTGACCTCCACCACCCCCCAATCTGCACTCCTACGCGGCCTTGGCTGCGGCTGGAGGACGCAGCGGCCGGGCGATGAGGGTAACCTCTGCATAGAGGAAACGCCCTAGGGATTAGGGATTATAGATTCTCTAGAAATGAACCAGTATTATATTATGTTTTGTGGTACTCTTTGTCGTCTAGAAATACAAAATGAATAAGTATAACCCTATCAAGGTTACTATCTAAAACAATATTGATTCATTATGACTGACGCAACATTTAATGGCGGGTGGCTCGATACATCTAATCACAGGCTTGCGGTGCTGTATAGCTAAGCACGCTATGAAATTACGTTGTAAAGTCCTGTTATAAATATAATTTTCACCCACAAAATTTATTTGCACAACAGGAAAGAGAATAGGTCAGCTATCAGTCACCATTAAATTTTGCGACTACCATAGTATCCATATATCAGGACAATCAATGATAATTGATTGTTTAACACACATAAGCCGTGTGAAGGCAAACTTTTAAGGGTAGAATCAGAACTGAGAAATTCAAAGCCATAACCGATAATTTTTCAGTTGTCATTCTACCTTTCACCGATACATTATTTTATCTGCCCCATGTTAGTTAACATTGAATAAAACGTACTGAATGTTACATGGTTTTTCTTAATATTTTGTTTATTACTATTTTATCTACTTTCTGATTTCTAAATATAAAACTTTGCTTTACTGTGTACTAAATAGAAACCTCAGATGTTCACAATTCTGTTTGAGAAACTGCATCTGTTTGCTGCGTTACTTAACACGAGAATAGGTTGGCTAGTCTCCAGAAGACGATGTTTTGGCGACATTTCTTGAGTAGCTAATTTTGCCGTAAAGCCTCTTTTTTGCCGGATTCCACAGTCGCTGTCCTGGGTTATTCTTTCCATTGACCCTCAGAAACAGGAATACAACCGTGTTTACTGTGGAAGCATTGACATGTTCAACTGAGTTTTCTGAAACCGGAATTTATGTATGTGTCCCAGAGAAGTCGCTAAGTTGGTGTGAATAAACGTGCTATTCTTTTCTCTGTGTATGTACATGCAAGACTTTAGTTCGAAGAAATACGCGGAAGTACGGTTAGAGGCATTACCTAAAATACCAAGGATACGAGTTAAAAGATCTCTTGTTTATTGAGTGCATGTGGAGTGTATTCGGCAAGAATGTTTCTAACTGCTTAAGCCCAACTGCAAGAATTTAAAAAGGAGTTTGTCTGTTGTAAATGGAGAAGGGTTAGAGATCACTGTCGACCGAAAACACGAAAGATATCTCCTGTATGAGGATGCCAGGGAGCTGCAAGATGCTGTTATTGCCCATTTGCAAAGACTTGATTTCTCTCTTCCTTTTTTTTAAACTTCTGCATGGTACAGCAATAAATCTTGTATGTCACTGAAAGAACCGTTGTTGCACATTTGCAAGGTCTATTGATCTTGCTTCTTGTTTGTCTTTTAGGATTTGTCTTCAGGACATCACCCTACTGCTGGAACCAGTATTTTATGCAGTCCTCGTTTCCTGCAACTGCATCGTCAATTTCAAAAGTGGGGCAGCCGCATTCCTATGAAGCATCTGTTACATACATTGGTTTCTTAGTTTTTTGTTTTTCCTCCTGTGAATGATGCGAGTGAATGTCATCTGTAGTGCTTTGTTTACCTTCCTTCTCATTACAGACGGCCTACTCTGGATGCCTTTGTTAATTTGAATTCGTTAGAAATCCAGTTTGCACTGGTCTGAATCAGCAGGATAGCACTGATGCTCTGTTTCATCAGGATCTGTTAACAAGTTAACAACCTGTTAATACACTTTAGTGTGGAAATGAACAAAAACAAACGCTGAAATTGTAATGGCTACTGTAAGTGAACATGAATGAACTTTTGAATGCCCTTCTTAACAAACAAATAGCTCTGGATATAATGAATTAAAAATCTGATGCGTTGCACTCGCATGACTTTCTCTACTTTTGTACTAACCATTCTTACAAACTCCTATTCCTATATCTTCTTCGTATTGGTTAAAATAAACATTTGTACAAATTATCTTATTGCTTATTTCCTTGTAGGTGCAAGGGGAATATTAGAATACAGTAGGCTTTGTGCGATAGTCAAATGCTTTAAAGCTAAGAGATTCCGTTCTCTTTGCACACGTAACATATAACAATGAATAACGATGACCCATTTCATGAAAGTTCTAAGTTTTCCGAAACTCACACACATAACAAGGAATATCTCCGAAATGGTTCACCCTACAAGAAACTTTATCGGGACATAAATTGTGTATTTTAGCAAGATCTACATCTTTTGTATAGTATGATTTGGTCTATCTCTAACGGTTTACGAGTTATGCAAAAGTCGTCCAGAGTAAATACGACTACAGGGGCTATAACCAGAAAATTCAAGATATACATTTCATTTGCCATCAAAATATCTCAAATATATGACATTTTAATCAAAATCGTTAGAGCCATTTTCAAGAAAATCAAAATTTTCGAAAAATTTACCATGTAAAGGGTAGTTTAATTTGGGGCTATTTTCTTCAAAATCTTCTTGTCATATCCTTGAAAGACATTAAACTTAAATACCAACTTTGGTTTTTAACTGACTTTTCGTTTTTGAGTTATGCTGTCCACAGACTGACAGACTGACACACAGACACACAGACACACAGACACACACACACACACACACACACACACACACACACACACACATACACAGACAGACACACACACAAACACACACACACGGACCATTTTCTAAAAATGCTTTTTTTTGGATCAGTGGGCCTCAAAACATGTATTTCCGGTGAAATCTCGACATCGAATTTTTGGGTGGAATACAATATTTCTCCTACTTACCAGTAGAGAAAGTAAAAAGCATTTGAGAAAAAATATTGCAGTGGTATAAACTTCAGGTGTGCAAGGTAGAATCAGAAAAGAAAAATTTAATGTCATAGCTGGGATTTGAATAATCGATCTTTCGTCCTACTCGCGGTTGCTCTTGATACCTGAGTTACCAAGGCAACATGCCGGCACGACCTTAAATTCTCCTACTGATTTGCGTTTTCCCGGTAGGCCATAAGGGAATCTCATATTCGAGACACGTATCCCAATGGCGACTTACACTTATGTCCAGGCTTACAAATGAAAGCCTGGGATGCCAGGAACACGGAGTCGACTCATCATATACTATGAGGGTGAGGAAGCAGATGTCATGAAATAAAGGTGAAAGAGATGAAAGAAAAGGTGATGTAGGAGCAATTGGTGGAATAAGTGATGAGAGAACTCGGAGAAGCCAGAGAAAACACGCCCATATGCCGCTTCGCTCACCCAAAACCCACATGCGGTGCGCTTGAAATCGAACCCGGGCCGCCTTTGTGAGAAGCGAGCTGTCTAAGCACTCGTTTACGATACCGCCACCCATATGATAACCACAAGGAATTTTGTTCATCTCTATCCTTCATATTCAAATCTTCAAGAAAACTTTGTACAGGCGTTTGTTGTGATTACTTATTTATTTAATAATTTTTCTCCCTTTAGCAACATGAGTGCCACTCCATGGAAATAAACTTTTTTTCTTCATTTTATTGCTAATTGCTAGTTTACTAATTACATGTATTAGATTAAACTTAGTCTCAGGTATTTCTAGACAGTTTTTTTTATAAAAGGATCTTGTAGGCGGTTTTAAATTAATATTAAATTCTCTTTCTTGCTTCTTTTTCGCAGCTAGTTACATTTTCCATCAAATCAACGAAGCAATATTACCGGCAATAATGCGAGTGAGTTGGAGAACTTAATGTCACATTGGCACGTTGGCCATGATAGCTTAGTGGTTAGAGCAGCCAGACGGTAACCGGTAGATCCGTGGTTCAAATCCCGATCATGACATTCAATTTCTCAGTGTCACTCTAGCCTTTCCAATTACGTCCTACACACGGCTAGTGTGGAAAAACATTAATTATAAGTACATTAAACTTAAATACCAACTTTGGTTTTCAACCGACTTTCCGTTTTTGAGTTATGCAGTCCACAGACAGAGACAGACGCACACACAGGCACACAGACACACACGGGCCTTTTTCTAAAAATCTAATGTGTTGCACTCACGCGACTTTCTATACTCTTGTACTAGCTATTCTTACAAACTTTTATACCTCTATCTTCTTCATATTAGTTGAGATAAACATTTGTACAAATTATGTTATTGTTTATTTCCTTGTAGGTGCAAGGGCAATATTAGAATACAGTAGGCCTTGAACGATAGTCAAATCTTTTAAGGCTTTAAGATCCCGTTCTCTTTGCAAGCTTAACATATACAAAAATGAACAACGATGTTCCATTTCACAAAAGTTTCAAGTTTTCCGAATCTGAGGCAAATAACAAGGAATATCTCCAAAATGGTTCACTCTACAAAAAAATTTATTCATACATAAATTGTGTCTTTTTAGCGAGATCTACATTTGTTATTTATCAAGAATTTGTCTGTCTCTTACGGTTGACGAGTTATTCAAAAGTCATCCAGAGTAAACAGGACTACATAGGCTATGGCCAGAAAATTCAAAATATAAATTTAATTTGTCACACAAATATCTTAAACATATGACACTTTAATCAAAATCGTTAGACCCATTTTCAAGAAAATCAAAATTTTCGAAAAATTTTCCATGTAAAGGGTAGTTTAGGGTGGGGCTATTTTCTTCAAAATCTTCGTGTCGCATCCTTGAAAGACATTAAACTTAAATGTCAACTTTGGTTTTTAACCGACTTTTCGTTTTTGAGTTATGCTGTCCAGAGACTGACACACACACACACACACACACACACACACACACACACACACACACACACACACACACACACACAGAGAGAGAGAGAGAGAGAGAGTCCTGTTTATTATATATTTGAATTGCGATAATACAGTATTCATAACTATAACAATTAATTTGATTAACTTATTTCGGTATACATATACTGAAAGTAATTTGACAAATGCAGGAAACTTGTGCATTTGCCAAAATGAGGTGCATGTGTTTCAAATACCTACTTATTAAATGCACAGTATAAAAAGTAAAAGGGAAAAACAAAGAATATATAGTTGTGCTTTCACAATAAAGAAACAGAAAGAAAGAGCAAAGCTGTTTAACTACCGTATCTTCCGCTCTCTCCTGCACCTGTAATTCAATTAAATGTCTTGAAATGCGCCAGAAGTAATTGAAACTGTTTAAAGCGTGCTCGGGTATTTCACCACAGCAGCTCAGCAATATACCATCTACAGAAAGTCAAAGAATTCCGGCTGGGCAGTAATTGTTCAACTCTGTTGAGCTTTCCATCTTTAGCTCACTTTGGTTTTTAACCGAATTTTCGTTTTTGAGTTATACTGTCCAGAGACTGACACACACACACACACACACACACACACACACACACACACACACACACACACACACACACACACACACACACACACACACACACACACACACACACACACACACACACACAGAGAGAGAGCGAGAGAGAGTCCTGTTTACTCTGGAAGACTTTTGAATAACTTGTAACCGTAAGATATAGACAAAATCGTACTGTACAAAAAATATAGATATCGCTAAAACAATTTATATCTGAATAAATTCTTTTGTAGAATGAGCTATTTTGGAGATATTCCTTGTTATTTGTGTGAAGGAGAAATTGGCGAAACAAAGATGATATTTATGAGCAGTTAACTACTATATGTAGTTTTTTATTTATTTTAATATCCTATACTTTCGATTTTTAATATCTGATGTGGAAGATGTGGAAGAAAAAGGTGAACCAAGGTATACAACATAATAAACACAAAGCTGACGATATAGGAGTAATACAGGTGAAAAAAGTCTCCAACCTTCGTTTATAAAATTATTGTCTTGGGGAGGGAATATAATAAAAATATAACTGCAAAGAAAACTACAATAATGACGCGTCGAGGAAAATAAGTATAGAACAAAAAGTGTGGAAGAGATTTCACCATTCAACTGTTAAGGTTATAACTAAGTTTTGGTTTATATAACAGAAAAGAAGGTATACTTGATTTTATAGCACACATGACATTATTAGTAAGAACATTAAATAGCAAAATAAGCAAAGAAATAAAATTACAATTTTAGAAAACCAAAGCGGTTTTTGTGATCGTGTATGGAAGTGAATTTTGCATACTGCCAATGAGGTTTTTAAGAAAAAGTTACGGAGTGCACAACAACATTAATTGGACATGTATGTATAAACTATAGGATAACATGGAAGAAAATATACAGAACTAGAAACAGCACTTGAACTGAATGAGACAAGAAGGAATATTGGTCTTGGTTAGAAGATACAATCCTCGAGGAAGAAGAAAGATGGAGCGTTTTAGAAAAATATGGGAATAGATGATCTGACACGCAGCAGAAGAATAGTAGAGATTATCTTTAAAATGCTGAAAATTAAAGGTATTGCACTCGAAGCATGATATCAAGGAGCATATCAGCTCATCTTGAAGGCTTAGCAGTTAACATGCATAAGATGAGAATAATGTTTATGTGCTTTTGAATGTCCTCCTAAACTACCCAGATGGATAACCTAGCATTGACACGGAAATCCGTGGTAGGAATACCAACTTTAATATTAATTTTTTAGCGTTCTGGTTCAAATCTCCACCACTCTACATGATAAAACAGCAGTTTCGATACAAAAGCAATTTTAGTCTATACAATTTTCAACTATAACACACTACTAGGCAAAGTGACCCGTATGTAGGAAGGAGTGCACAATTCTGGCAATGACTGCTATTTTCGCACTTCCTGGGAGTGCCTCAGTAATAAATATTATCAGTGCATACTTACCGATGGACTCTTTTTCTTCATTTTTCCTTGTATTTCTGTCGTTTCCGTTTTATTTACATGTGTGCATACACATTCACAAACAAGCACACACCCATGCCCAAGGCGCTACGTGAATCCGCAATCCCGTGCGTCACCAAACACCAGGGAGTGAGTACTGCAACCAACATGGGGTTAGTTTAGTTAGAATGATAGGGCAAACAACACTGCCCTATACTGCAACAATTTTGGATCTTTACAGAAGTGAGAAGTTTATAATGAACTGGATCAGGTTTTGGACCAGATGGTGGAAAGCTCCTTTAATTTTGGACATTGGCTCTCAAACAATAAGTGAGCAGTTGACCCATCTGCCTATTGACATCGTGTACAGGCAAAATTCACTTACTGCCCCATTTTGTGTACGTATCCTCCTGGACTCCAGTGTCTAATAACGAGGCTCGTAGCTTATCAGTGTTTTTCCCTGCTTAAATTTAACAGTTATCGCGCCCTCCCTCATTCCAATCTCTGTGTCAGAGCTTTGGAGCGACTGAAACCTAGTTACAGAACGTCTCTTGTTCTCCGAGCATCCATTCCTGATAACCAGCTTAATCGGATATGATAATAGGGCGAGTGCTGGCTCAGGTCCAATAAATGTTCTTAACAGCTTCATCTGGTCTTTCATTGCCCAGAATCCCCATGTTTTAAGGGTGCCCCCTTGGAGATATTCACGGCAAGCCCTTTTTTATCAACCTTCTGGATGAAGAAATATTGGACGGCAATTCAGAAGATGGAGTGACCAATTTGTTTAGTCTATTGGCCTAAAACTTGGGAAGAACAAGTAAAAGACAAACAAACAAATATAGAGATAGAATTAGACTGAAAAATGTAGGTCGATAGCTCTGATTCGAAACATGGATTTTCGATTAATCGTGGCGCCGCTCTAATGAAGTGAACTACCAGGGCAACGAAGACCATTACATTCCCGAACTTACATTTTTCTCGTTAAATCATAGGACGTTCTTAAATTTATTTTTGAGGCAATATAATCCATAAGGACTAAGTCAGAATTACTTGGACCGGCAAGTTATTATTGAATATTTTTCAGTCTAATTATTCTACTTTTCCAATCTAAGCCTGCACATGACATACGTGAACGAACAATGAATTAATAAAGAAATAACCCTTTGGCTCTGTCATACTGATATAGATTAGGAATTGCAAAATGTTTCTAGCTAACAGGCCAGTTGTGTATAACATATGAAAACCAGTCATTGTTCTGGTAAAGCTTGAGAACCCCTGGTGAGAAGCAATAGCCCTAAGACCACTACAGATAATTATGCAACTGCTGGTAAAATAGTATGCAAGAATATTTTTCCAGTTAGAGAACTTAAAGGAAATAGCGGAATACGATATCGATATGTGACGAAATCAAGATGTAAACACGTGAGAATGTGCAGTTTATGCATTAAGCACATTAGATGAATATGTAGGCACACATTTCTCTAGGTAACACATTTCAACAGTTATTTAAGAACATTTTAGAAACTCTAAGCTGCCTGACAAAAGTTCTCAGCGCATACAAGTATATGATACATGTACTGAGTTTTATTTGATCTTGATGCGTGTTTAATTATCAACTGGAGGACCCAGTTCAGTCTCCGGTTGAGCCAGCTGTGTAGCCGAAGTAGTTTTCCTTCGCTCTTTATGATGTCAATCATTTCCTTTTTACTTAAAATGATACTAACCTGTGTTTATAATCCATTTTAGACTTATGACAGTCATCTAGATAAATAACTTCATAATGTAGGTGTAATCAGTTGTCATCTTGATTGCTATTTTGCATATTAATAATAGTCGTAATAAAAAATTACTGTTGCAAGAAATTTGTGATTGAACTTTTTTACATGCTCTTGACACATATCTTGTTAGTTGTGTAGAGAAGTCCAGAAGGACTTGCATAACTATGACACAAAGCCTTGTAAGTAAATTGAGGGTATGCAACATGAAGTACCCTGTAGAACAGAAACATTTTAACATTTGCGTTCTTTGCATATGATTTTTGTAACGTTTCAGTATATGCAAAAATTCTACACTTAAGCATACAAGCGAATTTGTGATATGGTTTAACCGGATGTATCTTATTTACTATACCAATCTTAAACAAAATACATTTTAATTCGCATGTGTTACCACTGCACAAATCGAAAAAGCCTAACCGTGATTGTCACATTCTCACCCTTCTCTCCCTCTTCAGTTTCTACTGCACTGGCTAAGCCCAGCCGAGCCTGTTGCAGTGCTTATCTTGTCTTGCCTGTCACGATGGGGATTCCGGCACGTCAGTCGATGACTTGTATGCGTCAGACTCCGAGAGGAAGGATGATATGAAATGACCCTACATCACAGGCAGAACTACTACTGTAGGTTACAAACAGGTGCAGGCAGTTCTTCAGTCCGATGAAGTTCCAGGTCACCACAGAGAGCGCACCACCAGCCAGGTTCGGCTGAGCGATCAGTCCCCATGGGGGCCATCCAAGCATAGCACCTCCCCTCAGCCGATAACCGTATTTTCAAATCGCAACCTCCACCGCAGCGCATCCTACCGTGACCCTGCTGACAGCCTGGAAAGACTCGATAGAGAGAGAATTAAGTGAATGAAATGAAAGAGAGTGATCCGGAGCACATTCGTCTGAGTGACCCGGAAAAAGTCCCAAAAAAGCCAAGGTCAGGAAGGTCGGCCGCTGGAATCGATTCCGCGACTTCCGGAATGTGGGCCATTCCGTTACCACCTGATGGTTTACTTGGAGTTTTGAATAATATTTAACGCCCGCTCCTGCAGCACCACAAGTGGTGACATTAGTGATACATTAAATGATAATTGAAAAAGGAAACTTTGGATAGAAACATTCAGGCCTCAACAGCAGTCAAGGTGGAGAAGTAGTTCTTCGGAACGGCGGAACTGGCGGAGGAGGCCCCCTTCCCATTTGAGGCAATAAATGCCGTTCGTTAATACGAAATGTGGGAAGTGGGTAGGTCTCCAAAGTCACGATGAGGGCAACCTACATAAGGAAGAAACCTTGACAGAAAATCTACTATGCAAGGGCATGCCCCATTCACGGGCATTTCATATTACTCAGAAGGCTAAAATAGAAGGATTCACATGTTGACAACAACAGCGAACGTGTAAGGACAAAGAATTTGGAATACATGGCAATTGCTACAAGGAATGTCGAAGGTTTAGGGCAAAAAATTGAGGAATTGGTGGAAGAACCAACAGCGTATAAGTTGTACTCAGCAGTATTAAAATGAAACTATACCCTATAGCGGAGAGTATTTTAGGAGAAGAACAAAATGGTTTCAGGAAGCGAAGATCTTGTATCGACGTTATTTTTACTATAAAACAGATATTAGAGAAAATATTTGAATACAACTTACAAAGTTCTTTATTGTTCCAAAGCATATGATAGGCTACAGAGAAATAAATTATGGACTATTTTGGAAGAATGTAAAATACCAGCTAATTTGATTAATTCTATTAAATCACTATATAATAAAACAATAATAAAATCAACAAGGAAAGTGAGTATGTTAGTAAAGGACTAAGACAAGGGTGAGGATTGTCACCAATATTGCTTGATTTATATTTAAATAAAATAATTGAAGACTGGAGAACAAAATATAAACTAAGAGGGTTAGTTTTGAAGGATACTAGTATAGACACCATATTATTTGCAGATGATCTAGTACTGCTAGCTGAAAATGAAATAGAATTACAAAAGACAATTTAACATTTATATTAAGATTTCTAGAAAGTAAACCAAAGCAATGGCAATGGTAGGAAAAGATAAAAAAAGAATTAAAATAGCTATAGACGAAGATATTATCAGACAGGTACCCACTTTTACATACTTAGGCTCAAAAGTATCAATTTGGAATGCAAAAACAGATATTGAGAAAAACCAGAAATATATAAAAATTAAATGGATGCACAAAAAGTGAAACAGAGACTACATGACATCATACTAACTTGCACGATTGCGAAACTTGGGTTCTGAGATTCAGAGAAAAGGCTAGAATAGCTAGAAGCAGCTTAAATGGAATTTTTACGGCCACTATTGGGAGTAACAAGTTTAGACCAAATAAGGAATACCGATATAAGAGCACAACTCAAGGAAGAAAGTATACTCGAGGAGATTCAACGCTACCAGAAGGAATGGAAAGGCCATGTTTTAAGGGTGCCCCCTTCAGGTATCCACGGCAAGCTTTTCTTATCAACTCTCTGGACGACGAAATGTTGGACGGCAATTGAAATAATGGACTGACCAATTTATTTAGCCTAAGAGCAGACCTTTGGCCTAACTCTTGTTTGGAAGAACAAGACATTTCAGGGAGGATTTGCACCGCAGAACCGTTCGCGAGCCCATATCTTAATGTCCTTAGCTACCACTCTCAGTTCTGTGCACCAACCTTTCTTTTGGGCAATCGTGCTACGGTCTTTTAGGTAGTTCTTGATGCTGTGTAAGAAGACTACAGATATAGGTGGTTTCTTATACTCTCCGATACTCAGGCAAGTCTTAACCATATTGTTAAATCAAAGTTGGTTTTAGAATGTCGCGGGTCCATCGCACAGTGGTTACCCACAATTCAGTTAAGCTGAGATAAGTGCCGGGGCATATTTTGATGTTTTAGTGACAAATCATGGCCAATTACATTTAATTGCAGCTTGAAAGCTAATTATTGAAGAACTAACAACAGGTGCTATGCATTGCCAATAAAACAACAAAACGATATGACTTTCTGGCTGTAAAAATCTAGTGAAGGTTTAGAACCAAGCTGAAATTGTGTTTATATATACACATTATGCTTTTTACTTAATGCACGTTTTTGAGTTTTAGGAAAGACCTGTGCAGTTTTGGTGGACAGGTAATGAACAATAGGAGGAAGGAAGGAGAATAAAGGAGAAGAAAACGAATAATTTTTGGGATAAGCATATAACCTGAAATAACACAGATAATTCTAAATCCTTTAAGTACAGTAGTTATAGCTCTCGCTTTACAAGGCTGAGATTTGAACATGAGTACATAAATATGACGTCTATGCTTAAAGCTTTTGAAGCGTAAAGAAACTGGTAGTATCTATGTCTTGTAGATACAGAGAAATATAATAATGATGATCTACTTCCATGAACAAGTCTCGTGCTCTCATCTTTTTACGGAGAGCTGATAGAGGATGTTGGTATTTTAGATTAGTTTGCTTCACTTATCGTGTCTTCCTTTTAGTAATAAATTGGAATGCAGACCCTTGAGTAGTTTTTCCTCTTCTTATCCAAGCTACTTCCTCTTCCATGTGATACAATTGTAGCATCACTTCCTTAAAGGTCATTGCAACATTGACGAGAAAGCTTGTTAATGAACCTGTTAAGGAATGTGAGACACATCTGCACTAAATTACAAGCATACGACTTGTATCGGAACAATGCAAGTTGATTTCTAGTATATCCTTTTATCGAAAAGCAACCACGTAAATGCACTTAAATGCATTGGTTGAACGTGGAGAAAGCACTTGTTATCCAGTAGCCTCAGCGTGTGCGTACAGTAGAAATGAAACGTGAAGAGATTCCAATACGAGAGATACTTGGAACATGTTAAAGTGGCCACGGATGGATTCTAAACGCTCCAATAAAAGTGTTTCATAGAGATTTGAGAGGTTGAGATGTCCACCTTCATACTGTGGCTGAAAGGAGCAAAAGATAATAACGTTTAGTCCATTTCCAAATATTCCGATGAAATGCAGTGCTTGTCACTTTTGCACGTCCCATGTATATCGAAACCATATTCTGCACCCTTTTCCTTTTGACAGGTTTGGCATTAGGATCAGTTAGGTATGAAGAAAATACTCAGCATGAACTCTGGAAGTTGCCATAAACCACTCTCTCCAGTAAAAATGGACAGTGTACAATAACAATTCGCATTATATACAGGATGGAAGTGAAATGATCCATTGAACTTAAAAAGCGAATTTCTCATGTTGTGAATAACAAGAAAGTCTAATACTAAATGTTGAAAGGTTTATAGTTTTCTAGAAAAAATATTTTTATCAATAAAATTTATCATCACCTGGCTGAATTATTATTAATTGAAGGTTCTTGATTTGTGGCTATATTCATAGAAAATAGAATAAACAACTACTTTTTCCTTTGGCGTATTTCAATATATTCAACGGTTTTTATGTAAATTAAGTCTAAACACCCACAATTTATTGCAACAAAAAGGCATTTTCACCATACCTATCATTTTGTGTAAACGTGCAAGAAATAAGCTGAAAGTTGAAATAATACTACTTGCGAGTGTATGACCTGTAAGGTAACTAAATTAGCTGGCTATAAGATTTCGCTTTTTTCAATAGGGACAAATTGTAAATCTGATGTATAAAATATCAGTGCACCTACTCTAGGGTCGATAAACCAAATAAAAGTAAACATAGTTTTGTCTTTGAAGAAAATAGCTTTAGGTGTAAGAGGAATTAAAATTAGCCTCACGTTTTACATATACCAGGTGAGTCAGCCGCGCCTTATTTTTTTGGAAGGTAGGCCACCCATCTAACGGCATGTGCGCCTTAGTCCAGTTTTGCGCTTACTAAAATGTATTGCTTGACGTTCTTAACGAGAGGAATGCGCAAAATTGAGAGCAACAGTGGTTTAAGGGACAGAACGTACTACTCGCTAAAGTACACCTCAAAAACATACGACTCGCTTACTGAGAGCGAATTCCGGTTTCCGGCCGATTTTACAAACTTTTTATTAGAGTATACATAGCAACGTAATTCAGCAAACGCCTCGGAAAAAATGGACCTATCATATGAGTACACTAGCAACGTCAGCTAAAAAGAAAATTGTGCATTCTTGTATTTAGAGCAGGGGTTGGCTGGCAAAAATTAGGAAAAATTTAGAGACACGCTTCATCTATCATGGACCCATATAGTCAAAACGGACATATTATTAAACAACAGTTTATTTACATTTTGCGTGAACTACGCCTCATGCATCTCAATTGATATGCATAACAGCTTTTGCCATTTAAGTAATACTATTAAAACGCCCAGCAAATGATTAAAACTGTCTTAAAAGCCTAAATCAAACCCGAAAACTCACGAGGTGGCAATGGCATAGCGCCAGGCATGCAAGTCCTACTATAGCACGCGGTACGTGCTCTCAGTCGTCTCGAAATAGCTGAATAGGATTGTGAAGGGTCCTCTGCGCTAAGCCCTAGTGACGTAGGTTCGAGTCTCAGCATTGTAAATATTTTTTTTTTATGTTCATCAAAACTTGGAAACCGAATTCACAATAATCTAATTATAAAGTTCCTGAGCGTTTAGGACATAATTTAAATCGTTTTTGGTTGTCTGCATTTTGTAATTGAACAGGATTGACTTCTGCCTCATTGCACGGGCATGATGTACTGTGTTGTAAATGCCGACCCCTGCGTTTTCCAAACGTATACTGTCGCACGATATTTTGTGCCAGTCTTTCATTATGTATTCGACAGACGAGTATGTAGATATGCTTTTGATCTACGGAGAAGTAAGAACAAATACACCGGAGAAAATATCTCGGGAGAGATATCCGAATAGACGACAACCAACAGCAAACAGCTTCCGGAATGTTGAAAGGCGTCTGCGTGTAACAGCATCACTTGCAAGAATGCCTCCTCATAGACACGCACCAGCAACGAACGCCACCCAGAACAATCCGCATACTAGTACACGGGCAGTTGCTCAGGAGGTGAACATCAGTCAGCCTTCTGTAGTGCGAATATTGAAAACTATTGAGTTCCATTCTTATCGTTTGCACCTACACCAAGCACTTCACGGGAGAGATTTCGAAGCTCGAGTAACCTTTTGTGAATGGTTGCTGGAGCGAGTAGCAAGTGATGTGGGATTCGCATCCAGGATATTGTTTTCTGACGAATCAACAATGGAACTGAAAATCGTCACAATATACGCTATAGAAGTGTTGATAATCCTCATTGGGTAAGGGAGGCAGCATTCCAAGAGCAGTGGGGTGTAAATACCTGGTGTGGAATCTTGGGAGGCTACCTTGTTGGGCCATTATTCTTCGAGGGGCGTCTAACAGGAGCACGCTACCTGGAATTCCTCAGTAGCTCACCCCTTATTATTAGGGAATGTGCCACTGCACGAATGACGATGTGGTTTCAACATAACGGCGCTCCTCCGTATCGGTCGAGGATCGTCTGCAATCATTTGAATGCTGCACATCCTGGTAATTGGATAGAAAGACAAGGACCAGTCTCCTGGCCTGCCAGATCACCTGATCTGACACCCCTTGACTTCTTTCTCTGGGATTATTTAAAAGAACGCATTTATGCAGAGGAGCTGGGCAATTAGAAACCCTTCGTCAGCTTATTACAGCGGCTTGTAGAAATGTTCAACCCATAATGCTACACCAAGTTAGGGGCTCCATCCAACAGCGTGCCCAGGCGTGCATTACCCAAGAAGGTCACCATTTCGAGCACTTGCTTCGTTAGAGGAGAAGGGTCATTCTAGAGCCGCAAAACATATCACTATGATACATTTCTAATAGCACAATAAGTCATTGTCTGCAAAATTGAGTTTAACTTCCATGTTAAATTCTGACAATGTAATTTCCTTGCTTTCTGTGTTCAAATGTGTATAAATGTCCTTATTTCAACTGCACCTATCTATAGGTGTGTTTAAACAACTTCATAATTGTAGTTCACCAATAAAGAAACATCAAACAATGTCATGAAACATAAACAAAACAATAAAAATGAATGTAATAACAGTTTTCAGAATAATAATTTGTAAATTGTAAGGATTGCATGGTTAAAAAAAATAGTACATGCACGTGATTCGAACCCCTTCACAGCACACAGATTACTTCGGAGTCTAGCGCTCATCCCAACTGTGCTACCTAGTAACGTGTGAGGTAAGCAATCCGTTTAACATGTAATATTCGCTGGTTCCAGTGAACATTTACAGAAGTGCAAACGTCAGCTGTCTTTACGAATATATTAAAAGGCGACGTGATAACATCTATATTAGCACTGATTTCATCGAGTGTTTAACATCCATGTTAAATACGCGAGTACAACCTAGTAATGGGATCGATGTTTTCATGTTGGAGTATAAAATGCGGATTGCATAAAACTCGAGAATAAGGGGCAGCTGACTCACCTGGTATATAGGCGCCGTAGTAGTTCAATGAGAAGTAATTTTATAGTTAATTCTATTAATCTAAATACAATTCTATTTGCTGACGATCAAATCATTTTTGCGGGAAAACATTCTTCAGTTAGCAACACATGAGCTGGAAAAATAATGAATCATTATAATTTAAATATTTCAACACAAAAAATAAAGACAATAGCCTTTTTAGGAAAAATCAAGTAAGGTAAAAATAGTAATTAAAAATACAATAATAGAACAAGTACAACATTATAGTTACTTGGGATCTGATAGTACATTCTATGACAGAAATGTAGAACAAAAATTACATAAACTTCACATCATATGTGGTACTCTTAAACAAACTTGAAAGTAAACATTGTTGAAGTTTTATAAAGTAAAGGCCATGTCAGTATTGACATATGGTTCCGAAAATTGGACGGTGAACAGAAGTGATAAGAGAATGATGGAGATAGCAGAAGAGAGATTTTTAAGAAGGATTGCTGAGTATACCTGTTTAGACCAGATAAGAAATTAAAGTCCAGTTAAAATATATATAATTTAAGCAGTAAAATTTCCACATCTAACAAAAACTGGTCTGACCATATAGCAAGAATACCAGCAGCAACGACTTGACAGCAGAGGGTGGCTTCTGCCGCCCTCTGGCTGTTGCCGGATTAGGGCTATGCCCTCTACTGGCCGTGAAGTGTTTTGTCTGGGGGCAGTAATTGCGTTAGAATGTAGTTGTAGAGTTGACTGTCGAGTGAAGTCCTTAAGGGGTTATCCTCCCCCAGTTTTTTTCGAATGTCTGAATGTGGTTATGTCAGGGTTTGGTGTGGTTTAGTCTTTAACCTAGAACGAGTCTCGGTCGTTTGTATTTTTCGCCAGGGTCTAGATCATGCTCGCCTAGGCCGCGTATCAGGGCATTGAAGTTGTTGGAAAGATTTTGGCTTCTCACATACACACAGATCTTTTTCCAAATTTTTTTTTTTATTTTGAGGACCTCAAAAAGCGTAATTGCAGTGAAATGTCAGTACAGAACTTTTGGGTGGAATGAAATGTATTGTAAACGTTTAGATAGCATTTTAAAGCTGCTATGAATACAGCAGAACATAATAACTCTTTGTACGCACTGTACCTGACCGAACAGGAATGGAATATCATTGTTAAAAAATTACAAGCAAGGCAAGGTTAAGCGCCCACGTGCAATTCTTCCTTGCACAACTATATCTGTAACTGTGTTGACTGACAACCATGAAGCCTTATTACCGTAATGTACGATGACGTTAAAATATTCAGTTTACTGATTAAAACTTTGTGACGTGCTGCAATACAATTGTTTGTTTGCATAATAGTAATTGCGTTGTGACGCATACGCTTGAACTTGAGGACGCCCACTATTCTCTTGAGTAACCCGAATTCTTAGGTGGTGTACTTTCTAAACTAGCACTATGTAGCAACTAAGTACTTATTACAATACTACTTTTCTGTACAATGTATTGTTATTATTGAGATCCCATGTTTAACGAAATGAAATTTCAATTATTTTCAAACAGGTTTATTATACTTTAAGGTTGTACCCTGAAAAACCCAAAAATGCACAGTTCCCATTTGGGTGATCTGATATGGTAATGAAATGCGACGCCGGTCGACAACCACCTTAAAAGGCACAAGGTTAAACTACCCCACACCACGGGGCTGCCGCGTGCCCCAAAGAAGCTCGGTGTAAGCTACCTCACACCACTGCGCTGCTAGTAAACAACGTTAACAAAGGAACGCGGCAGAACAAAGCGTTTCCAGACTGTTCGCGAAACTTCAACTGCCAGTTTATGAAAAACATTAAGAAAAGATGGACTTCGAGAAACATCTGTGCTATGTTATCCTAGCGTATATAAGCGACGCGAGATGGCGAGAGAAGGCGGGTTTTAGTTCTGCAGAGTCTAGCAGAGTGTGTGTGAGTGTGCGTGTGTATGAGTGTGCGCACGCACTTGTGTGTGTGTGTGTGTGTGTGTGTGTGTGTGTGTGTGTGTGTGTGTGTGTGTGTGTGTGTGTGTGTGTGTGTGTGTGTGTGTGTGTGTGTGTGTAGTCAATGTTGAGAGAATGTTTCGTTAGAGACAATTGTAGACATTTAACCGTCGCGTCGTATGAAGCAGTTATAGTCGATGTGATCTTCGAAGCCCAGCAGTTTGTGAGATAGAGTAGAACTGAACGACTGTGAAGTATGTGTAAGGATATTGATAGGACAAAACAGCTGTGAGTCACAAGGTTACGACGAGTTGTTGATTGTGTTAACGAAAAAAAGAGAACTTTGTATTTGTTATTCAGTTTCAGACGACAAATAAAGTGACAGAAAAAAGTAAGTGGACTTGTCATTTGTCACAGTAATATAAAATTCACATACAAAACTTCAATTACAAGTCGCCATCTATTTTAGAGATGTTAATGTTTTTGTTCTGGGTTTAATTTGTGATAGTTGAAAATGCTTCACTTGTTCACTACTTTTACGTAGTACTATTTTGCCTTTAACAGCCATTATAAATGATTCCGTATTGGCGTTCTTTAAAATTCAAATGAAGCTATATTAGAAAGGAAGACTACACATTCGCATTTGATATATTTCGATTTTAGGAATTTTAGCTATCAAAAGTTTAATAAAAATAACGCAATTGTAACATTTTAAAATTAGTACGTGAGTTTAAGTAGTCATTCATGAAGATTTGTTGATAATTATAAATTGATAAAGCATTTTAACACGTGGAGCATTAAAAGTATGAAAAATGAAATATGAAAATGAAAAATACTGAAAAAAAAAAAAAAAGAAAAAGAAAAAAGGAAACTTTATTGAGAAAAAGGACATTAATTATTGTAGTGTGCATTACAGTACTGTGTTCAGGAATGTTCAGAGGCTAAACAGAATGGTAAATATTGGTGATATTAGTAAATCAAAGCTACTAAATGAAAGTATGGTGTGTAAATACAGTAAAAAGCAAGCAGCTGAACTTTTGAATTTCTTTTTCTTTTTTTTTTTTTTCATTTTCATTTTCGTAGAAGTTCACAAGTGTATTGCGTTAAAGTGCCCAGGCTAAAAAAGCCTTCCTACTACTGGAGCTGCTCACGGGGTGCACTGTTGCTTTTGAGCAAACATCCGCACCATCTGTCCGGCATCACCATACGTCACGAAACTGAAAGATTTGAAGAAAAATGACAAGAAAATTATGGAAAAGAAATCGTAATATATGAGAAACCATTCCAGCTATTGCTTACCGACCTGGGAAACTACAGAAAATCCAAGATCAGAGTGGGTGGTTAGGGGGAATCGAATACGTACCAAACCATTTTAAGCTCGAAATCTGTAGAATTGATCCAACATAAACTATTTCATAAAATTTCGTCATTTCAAGTAAACTTTCACATGGATCCTAAAACTGTCTTCAGTTATCTTGATTAAAATCTGATGCATGGCATTCACATTACTTTCTATATTCAATGTCGTTAATTTTTATATAATTTCTAACAATGATCGTGAGAACCTTTTTTTTTACCTGTTATATTAATCAAAATAAACCCTTGCAGAAATAGTTTTTTACCTTTTCTTTGTAGCTATGAGGGGATGAGAGGAAGTCGAATCGATAATCAGATAGTTAAAAGCCAATCGCTATATTCTGGTCTTGAAATTTCATACTCTTTCGCTGACATTCGTGAGAAACAACTGAATAGCGACAGTACTTTTAATAATCAAGTGTTGAAAAATTCAAACCTATAATAAGGGGTATCTAAAAAATGACTGATGTCACAAAAATTGAGACACATCGTTTCAGAAAGAAGTCTCCACTTTTTATGCAGTTTATTCTATCTCTTATGGTTTACCTATTATGTTAAATTATACAAAATTCCTTTCGAATGAAGAAGGTTTTGCAGCCTAGTGCCCGAAAGTTAAGTCATCGCTCGTTAGAACCATTCTTCAGAAAATAAAGAATTCCTTTTTCAGAAAATAAAGAATTCCAAACAAAGGTCAACGTAAGGAAAGCATACGCACACACACGTACGTTTTTCTAAGACTATTTCGTTAGGTTAATGGAACTACAAGACGCATATTACATGAAATTCGAAGTTTTGAGTGAAATGCAATATTCACTGCGTGCAGCAGAGTGAGTAAAATAGTAATTTTGTATATTGGGATGACAAAATACGTATTCATGTATGGAAAAAAATAAACACACAAATGCAATAACAACCAAGACTAGAGTAGAATGTATATATAAAATTCATGAGAAATACGTTTTGGAAAGCATCAACCATTTTAGGGGAGAGAGGTAGAGCCATAAAGTACGGACGTAGGAGATTCGATACTGAGCCAACTAACTGTTGAGGTTGTTGTATGTCAGATACAGGGAGGGAGGGATGAGATGGGAGTGCTCTACGGGTGTGCCGGAACCCGGACTAGGAGCGAGCCAGCATGAGGTTCCTAATGTCAGCGTGAGATACTTCAACATCACGCCAGGGTTCGCGTGCAATCGCCAGTTGTAGGGTTCAAGGATCAGCCCACTCAATAGGACAGACTTCTACAATACCACTCTTACGCCGAGAACAGCAATTGCAGTGAGCAAAGTCCTCAAACACAGATCCACCGTCACCCATCGCCGACTCTGAAAAGACCGGATGGAAATGAAGATGAAAGCAAATGAAGGAACAGGAAATACGGGGAATATAGTTATTCTTCCCAACATTAGCCTGACGATCCGAGGAAACCCCCGAAAAAATAGTGTCCCATTCTATATTGGGTTTGAAACAGGGCTTAATTTTGCTCAGGGAGCCTTTTATAACGCTTGAAATTATTTTACGCGCCGTCAAAGTACGGCTCAGGACCATTGGCTTTACTTCAATTTCAAAGAAGACCACGCATTTATGACCGGAAAAAAATCAATCACCTTCCGCCAGGTTTGCATCCACGACATTCAACTAGATTAAGTTAAACATTTGTGTATGTATCGTAAATGGAATGAAGTGGATTTTAACTTTCTTATTTTCTGTAGAATCAGTACTGAGTATGCTTATGTAAAGGTGAAAAATATGAAAATCACAATACTTAAAAGAATGGGAGTGATTTTCTGAAAAGCTTGAGTAATTTTTACACTCAGATCATCCATGTTCCTGGGTTTCTGAGCATAGAGAGCGTCTTTAACAAAATCCCACACAAAGAAGTCAGGAGGGGTTAGATCCGGGAAGCTTGGGGGCCAAGCAATGAATCCACCACGACCACATCACATGGCATTGAAAGTGGCATTTAGAAAATTACGTACGTACCAGTGAGAGGGTATACCATCTTGCAGAAATAAAATGTTCATATTGTCATATTCCTCAAGTTGTGGCAACAGAAACAACTGCAACATATCATGGATATTGTCTTTTCCGCAAAGAATAATGTTCCATACACTTTATTGCGGCTCACTCCACACCATGCAGTAAGTTTTGGACTTGATCTTTCAAGCACATTATCGAATTGTATTTAGGTGCATTACACACGGCATATTCACATCGAAATTCCCTTTGAACTCTCTCAAATTTAGCATACCAAAGAAGACATTGTGCCCGATATTGATTTGTAGTAGGCATTTTAATCATCTATACAATATTCATTTGTATTTTCATATTATGTATTGCTTATTGTCGTATATGGCAATTGTCAAGCTTAAATCATAATGTAACTAGCAAAAATGTCTCCTTTATAATAGCATTTAATTTTATCCATACCCAAACGGATCACCCAGTATATTTAAATGTGTTTCATTTATAAAAGCTCAATTTTATTAATGTTATATTTTTCATGATGACGAATGTTCCACAGATCAAATAATCTGTGCACTTATATAAATGGTTCGCTGTGTCTATTTATTGTCCCTATTGTAAATTCATGAGTATAGTTGACTAAATAATCATAAAATGTTTACGACTACTCGTTTCAGAAACCACCTCTAAAACTACTTACGTATATCTTAGCTAATAAAGTGGTTTATTTATAGCTTTGAAAAATAATTAATGTGCTTAATATATATCAGAATTATCATATATTAGTGTGATGTTAGTGTAGTTTCCACAGAATCTTATTGAGAATATTAATCTTGAACTTACTAATTTTAAGGAAAACTATTTGAAACTTGTGCAAAAGTTTCGTGGTTCCATGGACCATTAAGTTTTAATGGTTAGACGAAGTGCTGTTACGTGTGCAATTTTATATGAGACAGGCTTTAATATTTCAGAGAGAAAGAGAGAGGGAGAGAGAGAGAGTCATCTATTAAATGAGACAAACTGGAAATGTTGTAAGCAAATAGCTCTATGTCTATGTTAATGGACATAATTAGGCGAAAAAAGTCACTGAAATCAAGGACAAAGCAGGTAGCACACATATCAACTTAATTACACAGATGCTTAACTCAAAAGTAATAGACATTTCATTATCACATTCTGCTTCTACTGATTTCTGGTTGTGATATTAGTATATAATATTGCTACACGAGAGCACTGACTATACCGAAGGGACTGCTTCGGCCATATGTTAATCAGGGATTCTACATGAGTGTAGCAAATACATCCAATAAAATTATTGTCAATGAAGAGCCGTTTCCCCGCAAAAACGTAATAGGTGTCAATTATTTGAAGTCATCTAGCTTACTGACGAATGTATATAAATGGTGTATTATTTCACTGTCACGCAACAATTGTGTAAACAATGCTGTAATAACTTATCCCAATTTGAATTAATTTAGTGTTAAATGTTAAAATGTCATGCAAAATTTAATTTCTAAACGAAAAGTGGCAACACTACATCGCGTCTTCTCTTACCTTGATGGTTGAACGGCCGACACATTCGGATGGAGGGGAGATTAGGGGAGGTATCACCTGACGTTGCAAAAGGGGGCAAGGTGCAGGAAAGGGCAGGTGACAAGTTCATGCGCCAGGTACAAGCACTGGTAAATGGGGTAGCAGCTTTAACTGTCATTCATGACAAGGAGATCATTAGTTTTATTTCAGCCCGGTAATCTACGAAAGAATCCAATTATTTTAGGAAAACGAAGAGCAAGACGTTTATTTATTTGTGGATTAAAATCAATTACTATTGTTTTAACTCGGAATGGATAATAATAATAATAATAATAATAATAATAATAATAATAATAATAATAATAATAATAATAATAATAATAATAATAATAATAATAATAATAATAATAATAATAATAATAATAATAATAATAATAATAATAATAATAATAATAATAATAATAATAATAATAATAATAATAATAATAATAATAATAATAATAATAACAATAATAACAATAATAATAATAATAACAACAATAATAATAATAACAATAATAACAAAATAATAATAACAATAATAACAAAATAATAATAACAATAATAACAAAATAATAATAAAAATAAAATAATAATAATAATAAAATAATAATAATAAAATTAATAATAATAAAATTAATAATAATAAAATAATAATAAAATAATAATAAAATAATAATAATAAAATAATAATAATAAAATAATATAATAATAATAAAATAATAATAATAAAATAATATAATAATAATAATAATAAAAATAATAATAAAAATAATAATAAAAATAATAATAAAAATAATAATAAAAATAATAATAAAAATAATAATAATAATAAAAATAATAATAAAAATAGTAATAATAATAATAATAATAATAATAATAATAATAATAATAATAATAATAATAATAATAATAATAATAATAATAATAATAATAATAATAATAATAATAATAATAATAATAATAATAATAATAATAATAATAATAATAATAATAATAATAATAATAATAATAATAATAATAATAATAATAATAATAATAATAATAATAATAATAATAATAACAACGTGCATTATTGGAAAATTTGTATGTATGTCAGCATTTTTAAAATGTCAGCATTTTTAAATCGTAGTTCAGATTGACTCATTTTTTCTCTTTCCTTAATTAAGCTAAACTGAATCTGCATTATTATTTGAACGAATACATAATTTCAGTAATATACACACCCGTCAGGCATAACATTTCAATTTATGTGGATTTGCCCGAACTGTTGGCCGCCTCAGCAGTACACTGGGCAAGTGTTTTGTTTACATCTGAGGGCAGTGCTTGCCTCAAAGCAGACAGTAGTCTGGTACAACACAGGCGGCTGGCAACCAATAAACTCACCTCTGCCGTTTACATTGCTGAGAAAATGAACTTTTTTACAAAACGATTAAACCTACCGAAACGAAATTTAATATTTTTATATTTCTTACACCTACATCTATTAGCCACGTTATTTTAACCAAAGCATTACCCTTCCACGCTGTACATGGTTGATGGGTGCTCCACTAAGTTATTTATTAGAACTTATTATTTGTCCTATGAGATCAGACACTTTTTCTTTCCATTTCAAATAATCACTGTAAACGTAAATTTGCCACAAATGCTAATTTTAGTAAATAACATGTGAAACAAAACTTTGAATATATATATATATATATATATATATATATATATATATAACCCCTGCTAAAGATTATTAGGGAGGTAAGTTTTTCCAATTCGTACCATTCTCTTTCACCCGGATGAAATAAGACGATTCTGTCAGCAAAAATCTGATGTGCTGCACTCACATGACTTTCTTTACTCTTGTACTAACCATTCTTACAAACTCTGATTTCTATATCTTCTTCGTGATAGTTGAGATAAACATTTGCAGAAATTATCCTATTGTTTATTTCCTTGTAGTTGCAAGGAGAATATGGGAATACAGTAGACTTTGAGCGAAAGTGAAATTTCTTAAAGCATTCAAATTCCGTTCTCTTGGCACGGTTGACATAAAAAATGAATGACGATGCTCCATTTGAAAGTAGTATGCTTTCCAAAACTTACACAAATTACGAGAAATATCTCCGAAATGGATCACATTGCAAAAAAAAAAAAAAAAAAAAAAAAAAAAAAAAAAAGTATTTGGACATAAAATGTGAGTTGCAAAAGTTATCCAGAGTAAATAAGACTTCATGGATCATAGCCAGAAAATTCAAGATATACATTTCATTTGTCATAAAAATATCAAGAAAATCAACAATTTCGAAAAGTTTTCCATATAAAGGGCAGTTTAGGGTGGAGGCATTTTCTTCAAAATCTTTTTTTTTTTTTTTTTTTAATTTATTTATTATTTGAAGTCGCTTCAACATAAAAGTCATATCGCGACTAAACATTGAGGAAAAAAAAAGGAGGAAACATATCATGAAGTTTACAATGAGTTTAAATATTAAGTTTGCATGCTTTGATGAACTTGATGATTTTCTTATGATACTGTTGATCACCCAAAGCTAGCTGAAGGTTCTCAGGAAGTCCATACTGAAGTCGCTGGTGAGTGTATCTTGGGCAAACAGTGAGCAGATGCTGAACGGTAAGAGTAGAATCACACAGAGTACATTTAGGAGGAAGTTCACGGGACAGAATGTAGGAGTGAGTAAGCGCAGTGTGGCCAATGCATAATCGGGTTATCAAAATCTTTGTGTCACATCCTTGAAAGACATTAAACATGACTATCAACTTTGATTTCTAACCGACATTTAGTTTTTGAATTCTGCTGTCCACAGACTGACATAAGACAGACAGACACATATACAACGGACGTTTTTCTAAAATGCTTTGTTTGGATTCAGGGGCCCTCAAGACATATTTCCGATGAAATCTCGACATCCAATTTTTGGGTGGAATACAAATACTTTACTATACGTAGTAGAGAAAGTAAAAACGCATGATATTTTATAATAGCTACAAATTAGTCTTTGAGAGCTTATTTCATCAGACTAAAATACGTTTCGGGCCTTTTTCCTAGCCTTATAATTCACGTATAGAAGGATTATGATATCCCTTATGAATGTGTACACTAGAACAGATTCTTCTGATTTCTTGATTTCTCTGCTACTCTAGAAAATAAAGGATTGTATTCCACCCAGAATTGTGCTACAAGATTCCACCGATTGGCTTTATGGTCTGACAGCATACTAAATTTCATATCCTGAGATGCCGGGTTCAATTTCCGGTTGGAGTATCGGGATTTTTCATTAGCAAGTATTATTCCTCAGCCTCCCTAGGGTCTGGAAGTATTGAGAATGTGCGTGTGTGTATGTTCGAATTTAACGTAATAACTAAATAACTAGAGCGTAGAACCTTGTGCGGCCACGTGAAAAAAAAAAAAAAAAAAAAAAAAAAAAAAAAAAAAAAAAAGGAAAAATAAAAGATATCACGGAAATATACATTCTTGTACTAACTATTCTTAGAAACTCTCATTCCTCTGTCTTCTTCATGTTAGTCGAGATGAACGTTTGAAGAAATTATTTTACTTTTCTTATTGATGCAAGGGGAATGTGGGAACACAGTAGGCTTTGAGCGATAGTCAAATCTTTCAAAGCTTTGAACTTCCGGTCTCTTTGCACGGCCAAAGATATAAAAGTTTCATAACCATTTTCCATTTGAGAAAAGTTTAAGTGTTGCAAAACTCACAAATAACAAGAAATATCTCCGAAATGGTTCACTCGACGAGATCTACATTGCTTGTATCGCGAGATTTCGTCTATCCCCTTCGGTTTACCAGTTATGCAGAAGTCATAAAGAGTAAACATGACTACACAGGCTGTATCCAGTAAATTCAAAATAGACATTTTATTTGCCTTAAAATATCTTAAACATGTGACATTTTAATTAAAATCGTTAGGACCATTTTGGATAAAATCAGAATTTTTTAAAACTTTTGCTTGTAAAGGGTAACTTAAGGTGGAGAAGGTTTGTTCAAAATCTTCGTGTCGGATCCTTGAAAATATTAAGCGTAAATACCAACTTTGGTTTTTAATCAACTTTTCGTTTTTGAGTTACGCCATTCACAGACACATACACACAGATACAGACAGACGAACGGACAGACAGACACATTAACACATGGACATTTTTCTAAACTGCTTTTTACGATACAGGGGACCTCAAAACATATATTTCCGGTGCAACCTCGACATCGAAATTTTGGGTCGAATGCCATACTTCGCCTATTTTCTATACGTAATTGAGAGATCGAAAAGGTATTTTTAAAGAAAGGTCCATGTGCGTATGTGTGTGCGTGAGTTTTGTTTGCGGCCTGTCTATGAATATCGTAACTCAAAAACGAAAGTCGTTAAACACAAGCTTGGTATTTCACTTCACATCTTCCAAGAATGCGACATTAGGTTTTCAGAAAAATTCCCCACCTTTTCCTTTACATGGAAAACATTTCTTCCTTTTTACTTTTTAAAACACGGCTCATGACGATTTTATAAAATACCATATGCTTGAGAAATTTGATGATAAATAAAATCCATATCTTCAACTTTATGGCAATAGCTTGTGAAGTCCTTTTGATTGTAAATGATTTTGTATCAGTGATAAACCATAAGATAAACAAAATCTATTTGCACGAAACATTTAGACCTCGTTAAGTCACATAATCTGTGGTAACGATTTCCGATATATTCTTTATCCCTGGGTTCAATTTTCTAGTCTACACATTATTTGTTCAACTGGTGGGTCGATGCAAAGATAACGTAGCATCAAAGCTGTCACATACCGTACCTCTTTTAAAATATATGACTCGCTTAAGCCTAGTTTAGTAGCCTATACCTACAATGAAACACGAATTAAAATAATTTGTGAGTGTTCCTTTTTTATCTGAATTAACATGAAGCAAGTGAAGGAATAAGCTTTTCTGAGAATAGTTTGTAGAATAGTAGATAGGTAAAGTCATGTGAGTATAACACATAATCTATTCTTTAATTCGCTTTATTTACCTAAGGCCCTCTTTCGCCACAACTTCGCACAGAACTTCACACACAATCAGAAGACCGAAGTTAATATTAATTATTCCCGTAATGCAGATCTGCCAACCGTGCTGGCTATGGAACTGGTCTACCTTTACCAATCGATCGATTTGAATATGCGACATTGAGGTGATTCCGCACATTTACATAAACGTGTGCTGGAGTCCATGTCGGCCCTTTCCACAGCAGTGAACTGGTACGTGTCACACTGCTGTTAAAAACGTTACAGTACTGGAAACTACACAATTAACGCAGTGGGATACGCACCAAGAACCTTATGCAAGAATTTAGCCCAAGAATGTTGTTATGCTCAGATCGTTCATCCCAGCACATAGACGGTTAAAGGATAGCATACCTTCTGCAGTAAGATACCAAGACGAATGTTAACAAACTGTCACAACCGTTCGTTCTCAAGCTTCGACGCTCTACAGCGTCCAAACCGTACATTTCCGGTCAGGGGTTCCTATCTGAAAATCAATCAGTTTGCCATCCCGTACAACATACTAAGTGCTGTCGCTGTTTTTTGTGACACCCAGTACACAATCGAGTGTTGTCTCCTTATGATAAACATGACTCCATATTCCCATCTCAAAATAAGATATATAATTTTTGTGATTAATGTAAAATGGATTGAAGAATGGTCTCTTTATGGAAATAGTGCCCATAGGGTATTAGTAAAATGTTAATGAATGATGGAAATCACGAAATAAATTTTATATATACAAATAAGGTTAGAGGTCAAGGTTAAGGGAGATTGATCTTTTCTGCAGTAATGCTGAAACTTTGTGTACTTATTCATGACAAAACGCAACAATCCGTCCAATTCTATGGAAAAAAATATAATTTTGCAGTTTAATTAGTTTTAGAAAAACATGAAATGTATCTATTACTATAAATAACATCTGGATATTTATACATTAAAACAAAATAACTATATGTTACAGCTTTATCTCATTAATTCTTTTTAAAATATAAATATTTCTTGAAAAATGAGTTACGTCCCAAAACTTTATTACATTGTAAATATGCAAATATGTTCAATAAACTTAAAAAGAACTTAGAGGCAAAATCTAGTATGTTCTTTTATTTTTTTAATGTTTTTATTATTGTTCCATACAACTATCGGGATTTACTCTTTAAGGTTTTTTGTACATTAAATTCATATACACATTCACACTCTCATTCATTCTTGCAGAGTCTGGGGAGCATAGAGAAAAATCCCGCTCCTCAGCCGGGAAACGAAACGAAGACCCCTTACACAAGAGGCAGGTGCTCTAACGATTGAGCTACGGGGCCAACGTAGTCCTAGTTTTGTTCAGCATACTTTTGTCTCAACCTACAAAAATTTGGTATGTGTAACACAATACTTGGATACGATAAAGATTGAAAATATATTTCAAGTTTAAAAATACTTAAAGATAGAATTGATAGTATACAACTATTTTAAAATAAATATTAAAACTGCTGATATGAGAAAAGGTTTGACATCAAACTTTTGAGCATATCAGTATCACTTCGTATGTCAAAGTTTGGCAAAAAATCAAAATCTGAAATGTTTACCACCAAAATTATTAATTTTTCATTCTAATCTTCCCCTAATGTCATCATTATATGTGCACACTCGGGATCTAATGTTCTATAGAGCTCTTTTAGATTTTAAAGCGATAGTTTAACTTAAGAAGAAAAATGAGGCATCTTGAACTCTAATTACTGATTTTGAAGCTGGATTATATTTGCATACAAACCTTGTTAATGATTTCAGTCCCATATTAGGAAATGTAGAGCAAATAAAATGATTGCTCTCCCTCTCTCCCCCTCCCTCTCTCTATGCTCATAAGCAAAATAGATTGCAAACATTTGGCAACGCATCTAATCACACGTTACTGTGCATTAATATACATGTTATTAAAAATCGGTGTGTGTCTCAATAGGTGGGTTATTAGCATAAACAGGAATTGCGAAATGATAAAAGGCTTTCAGTGTACCACATTAGTAATTCAAATGTATCATAATGCAGGCGCCTATAATTAACTTTCACTGAACAGGAATGATTCAAATAAGTAGCTTCAACAGAGATATCTTCTATGTTGCTTATGCTATGTAAGTCTTGGACAAACCATGTATAGATGATCATGTACCGGTTGATGGAACCCATTGTTATTTTAATTCTAAGATGCGTGTTGTCATCAAAATCTAAGTTCCTAAACAGGGGTTCATTTTAGTTGTAGTTTCTGAGATAAAATATGCCAATTTTTACTTTCCCTACTACGTATAGTAAGTAGGGGAAGTATTTATTCAACCCAAAAATTCGATATTGAGATTTCACCGGAAATGTATGTTTTGAGGTCCCCTGAATAAGAAAGAAGCATTTACAGAAAAAGGTATGTGTGTGCCTGTATGACTGATCAACATAACTCAAAGACGAAAAGTCGGTTAAAACCTAAAGTTGCTATTTAAGCTTAGTATTTTTCAAGGATTTAACATGAAGATTTTGAAGAAATTTCGTTCACCCTGGACTAACTTTTACATGGAAAATTTTGATTTTCTCAAAAATAGCTCTACCAATTTGGATTAAAATGTCATATGTTTAAGATATTTTTATGGCAAATGAAATGTATATTTTGAATTTTCCGGCTATGGGGACATTTAAAAGCAGCCATGTATGATCTGGATCCTTTGAGAAGATGAGTTGAAGCATATGTAAGAATGCATGGAAACCACATGGAGCATCTCTTGTAGTAGTATCGACATAACGTGCAGATGTTACCAGAGGACAGAATGGCAGGAATCACACAACTCCTCTTTGATGTTTATGGATGTTTACCAAACAATTGTTCCAATAACCGTTTGTGGCAGTAAAGTGTTCCCTGGAATGCACTTGTTGGATGAAGTCCATTGTCTGATGTACGTGCTCAACATAAGTAAAATTGCTCATATATCAACAGGTATTTGTCTCCGGACATCTGTTTATAGGAACATTTATTCTAGTTTTGAGCAATCCCAACTCCTATCGCAATACACTTGATCTGCCGTTAAAACGAACTATAAGAAATCAACTAATTGTGGCATTAAACACTTCCTTGTTATTGGGTTTAAATTGTCAAGTACTTTATACTAAGTGTCAAGAGCTTCTTTGCAAAGAGGACGGAATTTCAAAGTCATCACTTGGTGACCCTGTTTTGAAGGATTGGACTATCATCGTTTTGCCCTAATGTATCGGTAAGAAATTTGCAATAAAATAATTCGTTTAAAATGTCTATCTCGAATAATATGAAGCAGATAAAGGCAAAAGTTTTTGTAGGAATAGGTATTTTGTAGAAGACTGGGTAGACACTGTCATGTGAATGTGAATCTGAAGACTAAAGAATCTCCAGACCTAAATTATCGGAAAGAATGGATACACCACATGGCTTCAAAAGAACTGAATGTGCATACTAAGCTTGAGGGGCTGCTTTATTCTTCGAATGAGTGCTTCCCCAAATCCTTTCCTCTAGCTGCCAAAGCCTTTGCTCCAGCTTATTCACTCATCTCGCTTTTCATCTTCCCACGTCCCTTCTGCCAATTCTTAGGTCGCATATCATCGGTTACAAAGTCTATCGCTCTTGATGTAGATGCATAACATGTACTGTCCATTTACACCTTTAGTTTTCAGCGACATCTACTGCATTCTTAATTTCAGCCATGTTTCGATTTCCTCCGTTACATACCTTGTCTCTCAAGGTATGCATAATATTTCATTAACAGTGCTTCTATGGTAGAAGCGTATGCTTAATACGTGTTTACTTGAGAGACCAAATTTGATGTCCATGTGACTGAAAAATGATAATTACCTATATCTCGTTCTCTTCGATTTCTCCTAATTTGACTTATACTTTAAAAATACAGGCATGCACACCCATATAAAAGGTTTCTCATTCATATGACCTTCTCTACTCACTAGTCCAACTACCCTAGTTATCAACGGCCTCACTCACTCACTCACTCACTCACTCAATCACTCACCTGCTCACTCATTCACTCACACACTCAATCACTCACTCACTGACTCACTCACTCACCTACTCACTCACTCACCGGGTTTTCTCGGAATGTTCAAGATATACACTTTTCTAACGTAAATATCTTAAATATGTAGTTAGTATTTTTTAAGAAAATCAACATTTTGAAAAATGGTTCATGAAAAAGGTAGCTTAGGATGTGCAGGATTTTTTTAGATAATATTCGTGTTGAATTTTTGGAAAATCCGCAGCTTAAATGCTAAGTTTGCTGTTTATCCTACTTCTGCTTTTTGTGCACGGATCTTGGTTTACATGTTTTCTCTCTTTGGATTCACAGAGTCTCAGACCTGTATTTCCGGCAAAAGCTCGGTATAGAATTTTTGCTTGAATACAATACTTTCTCTTATTTGCTTATATAGATAATAATAATCTTGGTTAACTGTAAGTTCTAGGGCTGCCAACCCGACTGCCGGCCACAAACCGAGGTATTGTGGCAGAGGTGAGCGATCATCCAACAGATACGTGAAGGCATCACGCATCCCAACTGGAATGTTCACTTTGTTGGCCAGGTTCACTGCCAATCGCAGCTCCTAACTTTCCTTACGATGCTGAGTGGGCACTGGTCCTATACCGGTGGGTGGGGCCAATCCCAGAAATTAGAGTTCCACGCACTAGTTCACTGCGCCACGATGCCGGATAATCTACATAGGTGGAGATGCACTTGTCGTCATCCGAATCTGGTCGCCCTTCGGGGTGTTTTTCCTCATCCTCCCTGCTGGGGACCACATGGTTTACGTATGGTGCTCTGAACGATTGAACATATTTACATATTCCATTAAAGGATAAAGTATGTAGGTAAAGCGATGGTTAGAATTTTAAAGTGCGTGATAGCTTTGAAATTCCATACTCTTTGCATCATCTCAAGAAAAAAGAATGAACAAAAAATTAAATTTAAAAAAAAAAAAAAAAAAAAAAAAAGGAAAAAGAGAAAGAAAAACGAATATCAACTTATCAGTTAAGTAATGTGTATGTGAGTTTGGAAATTTCAACCAATAACAAAGAGTATCTTGGAAATGCGTAACTAATATATATGACATAAATTGTGTACTTTAACAAGGTCCAAAATTTTTTATGTACAGGTAGTAATATGTTGTCCCTCTCTCCCGTTTACCAATTATAAAAACATTCAAAATGAAGAGGACTGCAGAGGCCATTATTCAATATATGCATATATTTATCATGTAAATATTGTCGCCCAGCGCATTATTGTCGGCGCTACCGCAAAGGAGTCGAAGGAAAGAGACAGAGAATGGCCGCATTGTTGGGCGCTTGCCGAAAGAGAGAAAGTGATAGAGGCTTCTAGAACTGTCTGCTTTGTATTTCACCGCAAAATAACTGAGCTTTCCCGAAGTTTCCAGAATAGTGCTTGGGAGATATAAATAGCGGTAAAGTGTGAGAAGGGACAGTTCTTTGTGTTACGAATTCGGAGCCGTGCTGTTGGAGAATCGGAAAAGACTTTCTTGTTGTTGCAACGAGTGTACAAAGTTACTGTTTACGGAAATAAAAGTGTTTCTTTATCTCGACTACATCTGTCTTCTTTACTTTACACACTCACCCAAAAGTTACACTGGTGTCAGAAGTGGGATTCGTCGAACTGCTTCTAGTTTCATTACATCGTCAGAAGTTGCAACGTTAGAACCAAGATGGAGGGAGATTCGGAAACCAGGATGATAGCAATGATGAAAGAATTATTCGCCGAAATGAAGACGGAAATGGCTGAAATGAAGACGGCAAACGACAACCTCGCTGCCGAGCTGAAAGAGATGAAGACGGCAAACGACAACCTCACTGCCAAAATGGAAACGTCAAACCACAACCTCGCTGCCAAAATGGAAACGACAAACAACAACCTCGCTGCCGAGCTGAAAGAAGAAATGAAGACGGCAAACGACAACCTTGCTGCTGAACTGAAAGACATGAAGACCACAAACGACAACCTCGCTACAGAAATGAAGACGGCAAACGACAACCTCGCTGCCGAGCTGAAAGAGATGAAGACGGAGCTATCGGCGAAAATTGACGAGCAACTGGCTGGCGTGAGGAAGGATGTGAAAGAGCTCGGTGGAAAGATGGAGGACCTCGGCCAACGCGTTGACGCCCTGGAGAATGTCGGGGAACGGCTTAGCGTTCTCGAAGACAGGGTCGACGGTAGCACCAAGGAGCTAAATGCAATGGTGGAAGGGATGCTTAGTGAAAAGCTGAAGAAGTACAAGGCCGAGGCTCCAGCACGCGACACAACATCGACGCGCGTCAAACCACCGAAGTACGATTGCACGTCAACGTTTGAGGTCTTCCGCCGTCAATTCGACACAGTGGCTAAGCACAACAAATGGTCGCCAGAAGAAGAGGCCGCGCAGCTGATAGCCAGCCTCCAGGGACGAGCCGCAGAGGTCCTGAACGCAGTTCAGACAGCGGCGGCGCCCAAGGACATCTGGGAGGCCCTGGAGAACCGATTCGGAAACCACCGCTTAGCCGCAGCCTACCGCAGCCAACTGAAATCTAGGATGCAACTGCCAGTGGAGACGCTGCAGGAGTTCGCCCTGGCAATCGAACAGCTGGCCAGCAAAGCCTTGGTGGACCTCCCCTCCGAATTCGTATCCCGAGAAGCCGCCTATACCTTCGTCGACGGGGTACGCGATGCCGAGATACGTCAACGCCTGATGCTCGGCGACTACAAGACCATCCACGAGGCACTAACGGCCGCATTAAGGATGGAAGCGGCCAAAGTGACGGCTACCCCGACCTCGAAGACAAGGAGTGTCCGCTACGATGAAGACCGCAGACCAGTCCAGGGACGCCGACGAAGACCAGGTGGCGTGTGTTGGGAGTGTGGCCAGCCGGGACACCTGATGAGAGACTGCCGGCACCAAGAAGAGCAGCCGGAAAACGAGTAATGACCGGCGTGGCGAGGGGCACGTCGGCGCCGTCACCATCATCCCCTCGAGTGACACTGCGCGCCGTCAGCCGACGGATGGATGACAGCCTCATCGCGGACGGTTGGGTGAGAGGGAAGCCGTGCCGCGTGCTTGTTGACACTGGAGCAGCCGTGACTGTCGTCAGACCTGACGTAGCCAGGGGCTTGCCGTCGAGAAAACCGAGCCGACCGTACCAACTAGTGACGGCATCGGGTGACACCTTGCCTGTGGAGAGGGAGGCCCTGCTGCAGTTGACATTGGGGCGAAGTGTCTTGCGTTTGTGGGTGTTCGTCGCGGAGGTGGCTGAGGAGGTGATACTGGGACTGGATGCCCTCAGGAGCCACGAGGCGACGGTCGACATCGGCAAGAAGGTTCTGCGGCTTAAGGGAGAGGAAGTAATGCTCCGGCACCCCGAATAACGCCTTGGAATCTGCAGGGTCATTCTCAGGGAAGACGTAGTTGTCCCCGCGAGAAGCGAGATGGTAGTGACGGCGCGACTGGAAGGCCAGCGCAAGAAGAACATGCTTCTGGACCGGAAGACGCATGTGCACGGGCTCTGTGTAGCCGGGACATTGTTGCCGTGCCGAGAGGAGGTGCCGGTGAGACTGCTCAACCCAACAGACACCGATCACGACGTCCAGGCCGGGACGGAGTTGGGGAGGTGCGAGCCCGTGGTCAGCGTAACACCAATAGACAAGACCCAGGAGCCGGTGCCGACGCAACACCTGGGGCCCCGGCTGGAAGAATTACTGGAGAGGGCGGCCGACCACCTGACCGCTGAACAGAGAGAGAAGGTCCAACAACTGCTGAGACGATATCACCGCGTCTTCAGCCAAGGCAGCAGCGATTACGGCCGCACGGACCGAGTGCTTCACCACATCGACACCGGAGACGCCCGGCCTATTCGGCAACCACCTAGGCGCGTTCCGTTGGCTAAACAAGCGGCGGTACGAGACATGCTGGAGGACATGAGAACCAAGGGAGTGATCGAAGAGTCTGACAGTCCTTGGTGTTCCCCTGTAGTTCTGGTGAAGAAGAAGAATGGCGAGCTGCGCTTCTGCGTAGATTACAGGAAGCTGAACGCTGTCACCAGGAAGGACTGCTTCCCCTTACCCCGGATTGACGACACCCTGGACACGCTTGCTGGTGCGCAGCGGTTCTCAACCCTGGACTTGAAATCGGATTACTAGCAGGTGGCTCTAGACCCGAGAGACAAGGAGAAGACCGCATTCTCGACAGGCCAAGGGCTTTGGCAGTTCACAGTTATGCCCTTTGGTCTCTGCAACGCACCAGCTACCTTCCAACGCCTCATGGAGTCAGTAATGAGAGGATTGACTTATGACGCCTGCCTGTTATACCTGGACGACATCATCATCGTCGGCAAGACATTCGAAGACCATCTTGACAAACTGAGCAAGGTGCTGCAGAGGCTGCAGGCGACCGGCTTGAAGCTGAACGCCAAGAAGTGCCAGCTCTTCCGCAGGGAAGTCAACTACTTGGGCCACATAGTCTCACCAACCGGAGTGGCCACGGATCCGGAGAAGACACAGGCCGTGAGAGATTGGCCTCGCCCAAAGGATAGGCGAGAACTGCGCAGTTTCCTTGGATTGTGCAGTTATTACCGCCGCTTCATAAAGGGTTTCTCCAGCATCGCCAAACCCCTCACTCGCTTGACGGAAGAACATCGACCTTATGTGTGGACGGAGGACGCCGAAGGCGCTTTCCGGCAGCTCAAGAGGACGCTCTGCAGTGCTCCTATTTTGGGATTCCCACAACCAGGCGACGCCTTCATTGTGGACACCGACGCCAGCGACCATTGCATTGGAGGCGTCCTATCCCAAGTCCAGAACGGCCACGAGCGGGTGATAGCCTACTACAGCAAGACGTTGTCCAAGGCAGAGAAGAACTACTGTGTCACCCGACGAGAGCTACTGGCGGTAGTGAAGACCTTGGAGCACTTCCACAAGTACCTGTACGGTCAGCCATTCCACCTGAGGACAGACCACTCCGCCCTAACCTGGCTACTTAGCTTTAGAAACCTGGAGGGCCAGACAGCCCGTTGGGTCCAAAGGTTGCAGGAGTACGACTTCACCTCCGAACATCGCAGAGGGAAGAGCCACGGCAACGCAGACGCCATGTCCCGAAGACCCTGCCTAGAAGAGTGCGGCCAATGCGCAAGAGTGGAAGAGAAGGAGCGTACCGCAGCTGTCAGAGTGGTCACGGCAGTGCCTGCGGACGGATGGGATAGCGCGGGCCTGAGGAGGGAGCAGCTGGCGGACGCCGACTTGGGGCCACTCTTGAGAGAAGTGCAGGCAGGGACGAGACCAACCTGGGAGGACATAGCACCCAGAAGCGCTACATACAAGTCGTACTGGGCCCAATGGGACTCGTTGAAGACCAAAGAGGGCGTGCTGTTCCGGGTATGGGAATCACCCGATGGGAAGACCCAGAAAGAGCAGTTGGTACTTCCCCGAAGTAGGGTCCCGGAAGTCTTGGAGGAAGTGCACGCCGGTACCTCGGGTGGACACCTAGGAGCAAACCGGACGATCGACAAACTCCGACAGCGCTACTACTGGCTGAGGCTCCGAGCAGACGCTGAAAACTGGTGCCGTCAATGTCACGTGTGCGTGGCGAGTCGCGGCCCCCAGACTAGGAGCCGGGGTCGCATGCAGCAGTACAACGTCGGAGCGCCCTTCGAACGCATCGCCGTCGACATAGCTGGACCATTCCCAGTGTCCGATCGAGGCAACAAGTACCTGATGGTAGCTGTGGACTACTTCACCAAGTGGCCGGAGGTGTATGCCATACCGAACCAAGAGGCGAAGACAATTACAGACTGCCTCGTGGAACAGCTGTTTTGCCGTTTTGGGGTCCCGTTAGAGCTCCACAGCGACCAGGGCACCAATTTTGAGTCGCACCTAATGAAGGAGGCATTGGAAAGACTTGGGGTGAACAACACCCGCACAACACCCCTACATCCACAGTCGGACGGCATGGTCGAGAGATACATCAAGACCCTAGAGGAGCACCTGAGGAAGGTCGTGGCCAGCCATCAGAGAGACTGGGACCTCAAGGTACCACTGTTCTTGCTGGCCTACCGTTCGTCGACACACGACACTACCGGGATGACACCAGCAAGCCTAATGTTCGGCCGAGAGCTACGCCTCCCTTGTGACCTGGCTTTTGGGAGCCCCCCGGAAGCGAAACGGCCGGCAACCGAGTATGTAGAGAGTCTAGTAGACCATCTCCACGACATGCACGAGATGGCTCGTCAGAACATCCAGATGGCGAGCGACCGCATGAAGACCCGGTACGACAGGCAAGTCAACAGCCGAGGATTCCAGCAAGGTGACATGGTCTGGTTGTACCGCCCTACACGGACCAAGGGACGCTGCCCAAAACTTCAACAACCGTGGCAAGGACCGTACCGAGTAGTAAAGAGGATTAACGACGTAGTCTACCGCATCCAGAAGGTGCCCCGAGGGAAGATGTTAGTGGTACACCTGGATCGTCTGGCCCGTTACGATGGTGCTGTTCGGGACGACCAGCCTTGAGGAGAGAGCAGTGTCGCCCAGCGCATTATTGTCGGCGCTACCGCAAAGGAGTCGAAGGAAAGAGACAGAGAATGGCCGCATTGTTGGGCGCTTGCCGAAAGAGAGAAAGTGATAGAGGCTTCTAGAACTGTCTGCTTTGTATTTCACCGCAAAATAACTGAGCTTTCCCGAAGTTTCCAGAATAGTGCTTGGGAGATATAAATAGCGGTAAAGTGTGAGAAGGGACAGTTCTTTGTGTTACGAATTCGGAGCCGTGCTGTTGGAGAATCGGAAAAGACTTTCTTGTTGTTGCAACGAGTGTACAAAGTTACTGTTTACGGAAATAAAAGTGTTTCTTTATCTCGACTACATCTGTCTTCTTTACTTTACACACCCACCCAAAAGTTACACTATGTTTACCTTATGCTTCCTATTTAAATAAAAATCTTAAGAGCCTTTTTTGAGAAAATGAAACATTTTGCAAAGTTTTATTTAAATGGTAGTTTAGGCTGGGGAATTATTTTAAAATCTGCATGTCTCATCTTGGAAAATATTGAACTTAAATACCAAGCTTGGTATTTATTGAACTTATTGGTTTTTAATTGTGCTTTCACAGACACACTTATGGGTTTCTTTCTAAGAAGGCCTTGTTGGGTTCAAAGGACCCCAAAACATGTATTTCCTGTTAAGTTTTGATACCGGATTTTAGAAATAGAAATAGGGAAAATACGGAGGGGGTTCAACGCTGAAGCCAGGCTTATTGTACCCATGCCCCCAAGGGGACAACCAGGAGGTAGGATGAGGTGAGAGGAGACACCGGGCGGCTAGTTCCAGACTACAGCACAAACATCGGCAGTGGTCCCTAAGGTTTGGCGACACTTTTAGGTCTGCCGGGGCCGTCAGGGAGAACTCGGCATGGGGTTCAAGGCCACAGATGCTGCCCCCTTTCCACTCTAATCCCACGGACAACGAGGGACGGAAAGAATTCCTATGCGCACACAATCCTTGGCAAGCTGCACCTGATACTTGTGACCCGATAAAACCCCGGAAAACCCCTGGGTCAGAAAGTTCGGTCACAGGAATCGAACCCAGACTTCCCGAATGCGAGTCTCTCACCTCGCTCGGATCCATAATACTACTCTTCTACTTAATTTAAGTGCTTAGTAGGGAAAGTACGTAATGTAACGTTTAAAATGCTCGTGCAGCAATAGAACTGGCACAGTAGTAATTTGTCATTTAGTGCAGTTAATTTACATTAATCAAGTTTCTTTGTATTTTCCTCCCGAGACACTAAGGTATGCATCAAACAGTCCGCTATGGCGTTTCTGCAATACATCACAGAAAAGAAAGATAGCTCGATACTTCAAAGCGGAAAGCCACGCATATTTGAACTTCTTCCTGAGGAGAATGATCCATTAGCACCATAAAGTTGTTAAGAGTTTCTTCATTTTGTTGTTGTGTGCGCTCCTATAATGAAATTAAATTAGGAATAAAACTGGCGAAACAAGAAATTATCGGACGGACGGCTGTTGCCCAAAAACATCGCGATACATTATAATGAAGACATTCCTGGCAGTCCAAGACGTGAGCAGCATCTTCATCGTGTGATGTACAGCATGTAATGAGCAACCTTACCGTATACCTAGTGAAAAAACAGCGGCGTTCGTACATCACAGAGGCTGCCGCTTTGTAAACTCCATCCACACTGCGATATACCTAATGTGCAACTCTACTCTATTATGAATATTGTGGCATTAACCTTCGAGCCCTGCTTTAGGTGTGTTATGGATAAAGGAATGTAACTCTTCGCATGCACGAACATCTTAGTAAAACTTCGACATATAAGGCTATACCAGCGATGTCTAACCTTGTCTCTTTGGAGACGCCTATTCTGTTCCCCACCAAACCTCTTTAGTTTGATGGTGAATCAACTTTTGCCTATGACGTGTAGAAACACAGACAGTCACTATCCAGTGATGGGCACAAACAGGCGACTCCATGGCAGTTTCTAAGTCATACCTTTAATTTTCTGCCCTCAGAAGACCTCTTCATTCTGAATGACTTTTGCATAAATGGTAAATAGTAAGAGACAGACAAAAGATTACTAAATACAAAATGTGGATCTCGTTGAAACACACAATTTATGTCAAATGTTCCGTTTTTAGTTTGAGTGAACAATTTCCAAGATATTATTTATTATTTGTTTGAATATGTCAATACTTCTCATTTTCTAAAATAGGAATACGTTATTCATTTTTTTATCTTGGCCTTGCAAAGATAATATAATTTCAAAGGCATCGTAAAGCACCAGCTCTTAAAAAATTTCGTTAACGCTTAAAGCTTCCCATATTGCACTTGCACCTACACGGAAATTAGCAATTAGATAATTTCTTCAAATGTTTGTGTAGATTAAAACGTAATAGCTAGACAAATAAGCATTTGCAAAAATAGTATGTACATTTCCGAACAGAGTTTTTCTAAATTGTACTATATTAAAAGCTTGTGACGCAATACGTTACAAGACGATCACTTGCTGCATCTTCTAAGGCTATGCACTTGGACTTTGTCGCTTGATAAGCTTCTTAAACATACGCCTTACCATTCACGGTGAAATTATTGTACCAAATTCTTCCACTAACGTTTTCAGTGCGCCAGGACGTGATGATTCTGACGTACTGAACTCCGTACAGCGCAGACTGTATGTAAACACAGAGCGCACAGCTAACAACTCTATCCACCAGTACTGCAGTCAAACTACTTTCAGCTGTACAGCCATGGATACATGTACTAGATAGATGGTAACTACCAGGGAGCGGGGTTTTAGTACGAAATCCATCAAGTTAACCCTGTACTTACAACGGGAAGTGGAAGCGCCGGCGACCTTGCAGAGTGGAAGGCAGTACAGCCCTCACGCTACCTGCCGGCTCTATACTCCGTGCTGTTAATCTTATTCCAATGTTTTGATTACTAAAATCCCACTCCCTGGTAATTACGTTGATTTTCCGCTCCGTGGATATTTGTTCTAGCTCTGGGCATCATTAAATTCGGATTGCGCAGAGAAAGGAATTATGAGAATAAAAATTATATCGCCTATCTGATACGAGATTTGAAATGGTTTATACGAATTGGTAGTATTGTCCAAGTTAACGTGAAATTACAAAACTTCCTTTTTTAACTTCATTATTAACGTGTTCTTTGTGGAATTTTTCACGCAAAATATAAAGTCAAGCTTATTAGAACAATATAAGCAATGTTTAAGAAATGCCTCTTACTTTGAGCATAAAAATCATGTATCAGTAGAAAAATTTTCTTTGCTATGTAGGTTTAGTGTTACAAAATAATTACTCGACAATTTTATAATTTTACACGAATTCCCAAATCAGATTTTTATTTCGCCATTAATATGCTAATGGTAAACGTGTTAGGAAAATTAAATCAAGACTTCATCGCTAAGTGTACTTTCAGTATTACAAGTTGAAGTTCTAATATGACATCGAAAATAACTACAACAGTTTTATTTTGCAATTTATTTGGGATAAATAAGTTGTTATGCAATCACCGCCATGGTTTATGGATCAGAGTTGTACCTTATAATCCAAAAGTTACAATTCAGATCACTCAAGTAACGTGCAGCGTTAACTGAGTTTGAATGAAACTGATTGAGCTGACGCACTAAATTACGTTTCCGCAATAGCTTGGCTTGGTAACTCACTCTCAGCCATAAACATTTACCTACTCCGGAGGGGAATTCCATATGATTTTGTCAGTATACCTTATACCCCAAACAAGACGAAGAGGTTTAAATGAGCAAGAGGAAGAAGTAAGGCAAATATGTTGTGAATCCTTACAGATTTAGATATTTTTATCAACAAAAATGGAGAAAGCACGTCTAAGAGGTTGCTAAAGCTTTGTTTTGTCATTTCTTTAATTGTATTTTAAAAACAATGTGTTTCTCAACATTGTGTCAGTTTAATTTCTGTATTTTGAACGATTTTTTCGGGAACATATGGATCTTTTCAGATTGGCACACCGAGCGGGATGGTTTAGACGAGTAAGGTCCGCATTCGGGAGGTCGCAGGTTCTATCCCCGTGGCCGACCTTCCTTACCCATGAGTTTTTTTAGAGACGGTTACCGGGTCGCCAGGCGAATGCTGGGAAGGATTCCCATATCTTCCGAATTTCCGGTCCTTCCTTTTCGTTACATTAACCATTTAATTTCACCCTTCATCCCATTAGGTTTCTTTCAGGGTTGGAAGCGTCGGCGAGCACCGCGGCAGTACACGGTAGGTGGAACAAATGCGCTTTGGAAATCTGGTCCCCCGGATTGGAAGGCGGCTTTCCGAGCCCCCCATGAGATGGTACAGACCCGAGGTGGTGTTGGCAGCTAAGTCAACCTCCGCCGGGATGCTTCTAACTGGGCTAGGGATCCATTCACCTCATCCATTCTCCCGGAGTGCCCCGTCAGGAGCATAGGCACAAAAGATGGCCTTTCGGTCGACGTACTAAGTCGTTGTCATTGAGTCATTTCAGATTCACAAAATCCATAGTTTTAGAATTTTTACTGCAGAGTGGTACCCGGTGTTCTAAAATAAGTGAGCTGGAATCATTTCCAGTACAGAGTAAATAAAATTTCCTAAAAGACACTTTAATTCCGGTATTTTAGTGAACCTGCAATATCATTTTAAGCATAAAAGCTTCTACTTTAAAGATATTCACGTGAAACGGTACACCTAAAAAACTTGAATACTTCTGGCGTTTTGCTAAACAGCTGTTATATTTATAACCCATAAAATAAAGTGTCGGACTTTTTCATGTATCAGAGATCTGAAATGTATCCTAATTATTTTACGTTTCTAAGATTTATTTTGCTCTAAAAGTGATACGACAGCTGCTGCTTTGAGCATCTGCCGAAAGAAAATTCCACAATGGACTAAATTTGCATGTATAATGTTTCATAGATTTATACTCTTTTAAATTCAAAATGCTCAAAAGTGTGAGGTGATTATATCTGAATTAATTTCCATAAAAAGGGAGAGAATATTCTTTTAACGATTTATACCTCAGCTTGAAGCAGTTGAATATAGATAGGCATTGCCAACACACTGAGGTTAATTTCGAAATAAAGGTATTTTTGCAGTACATGAGATGAAAGTGCATCTGCCATACACTTTTACTTCCTAGCATATTCAGATATTATTAAAGCACAAATCCAGTGTTAGCAAAATTACGTATAATACCCCTCGGGGAAGACTCTTCTTATGCATAATTATAGTACAGGTTGTTGCACATGTAAACCTGTTTTGCTGTGATATGTAAGCAAATTTTATAATACATTTAATAGGAGATGCAGTGAACACCACTAGGCAGCTGGTAATTGCCCGGAGAAGTAAAGTAGAAAATAACAAGCAGAACAATCTGGGGGACCAGTTCCTTCATGTCCTTATTCATCAGTAAAAAATCAGACATGTTAAATATTTTCTTAAAAGTTAGAAAATTAAATGGATGCTGTATTGTTTGTAGAAACTCTTGCTCAAAATGACTAAATGGAACCAAATGTCATGTAAATAAACTGATAAAGCGATCCGTAATGTGCGAGCTTTCACTGATGTCAAATCACAATACCTAAAATGTATTTTAAATATTTTTTAAGTAATGTTTCTGTTGCTTGCTGAATTCACTCCGGATTTGTTAGGACATAATATTAAAACACCTTTGAATCCACTAGAGAAGAAAAGACAATTCCTGCTGGGATTATTTAATTGTAAGGAGTACAATATATTGATACACAATTAAGCTTTCGTTCATCATACTCTGTTAGCTTTAAAAATGACATTAATTGAAGTAAGGAGCTGTGAGACTCGGAGTTGCTTCAAAAGAACGCTAGACTTCCCGAAGTGTGATGTAATAACCCTGCTTTGTGGAATTGGTAGGTGGTTGCTAGTCCTTCTGAGTAAATTAATCTTCTTGCTTCTACAGATAAACGGATAGGTAGGTAGGGAGGCAGACAGATACAAAGGTAGAAACTACTCCAAATGCAGAATGCCAGTGATGGAACTAGTGCCGATGAAGCACTAAAACGCTGATGGTCTATAGTACTGAAATTGCATCCTGGTGAAAGAAAACGAAGAAAGATATTTTACAATATGAAAACGTTATAGCGCATTTCTCTATTAGTATACAGGCAAGTACCATTGAGGCTATTGACGGTAGGCACTCGCTAAAAATGATGGGAATAGAGAAGAAATTTACAGGCGCTCCCAAACGCAGTAGGCTCCCAAATTTGATACCTACTCCTTCAGAGCTTTATTTCGCCAACGTTTAAAGCCTGGAGCTAGTCTTCTAACAGTGAGTACGTCATATGTGACAAAAAAAAAAAAAAAGTTTTCTAGTGGATTGGAGAGGCCGTTTTCCGTAGATCAATGTAAACTCCCATTAGTCGCATCATAGGCAAAACAAGAGTTCCACACGAAGCCGAGGCTCTCTTGCGTACCAGGGAGAGAAACAGGCTCTTTAGTCAGGACAATACATGGAGTCTAGCCTCTCCCCCTCTCGTGAGAGAGCACGTGGGTGCGTCACTTGCGCGCCTCAACTCCAGAAGGGAAGACTGCCGACCCCTCGGTAAGACCAATAGCATACCGTCTCCCAGCTCTCCAGGTTGGAGGACATTTAGCTATCTTATAACCCCGCTTGGACATCACCGCCGCTCAGATGCACCCAACCTCTTTAGGCTTTCGGGATCCACTACTTAGCCGAGTGCAAAACAATTCCAACGTCTGTCCTCAGACATATGCACGCTCTACAGCGTTCTTCATTTAAAACCTAACGGGCGCACAGCATTTCGCCTGTGCACGAATGGGTGTGCCACAGCCGGCTTTTCTCCTACATAAGCTCCGCGCATAAAGCATGTAGAAGATGCTGGCAATTGCCTGAGTATCAAATGGTGATGAAAGAGTTAAACATAAAAGGTCGAAATTTGACTTTTCCCAGCGAGATTCTATATCCTTCCCATTATGAATTGTTGTCAATAAGCAGCCTTGTTAAGCACTCCGTCCTTGCTTGTGCACATCGTCGTCTAGATCTGGTTCTCTTCGGGCCTTCCCTTCATCCCTTCCTACCACGAGTCACGGAAGCACAAAGTGTCCACGATGGCCGGCGTGCGGTGCTGTACTCCAGTTACTGGAGGCCCATCCGTCTGACTTCTTAACACCTCCCCTCTGCTTATTTATGTAAATGGAAATAAGTAAATTATATGAGCAAAAATACTTTATAAAAGTATTAATTTACTTATTAAAAAGATATCGCAATTTACAATTAGAATTGGAAAGTTGAAGGCTATGGGCAGACTCAAGAGCGAATGTTTGACTCAGCACGTCGATGTCCCTAAAGCTATTAGGCACCCTAAACCTTCTCATCTGTTTCGCTTCTTGAGCCCTAACCGTAGCATTTCATTTTTTCAAGTGTGATAAACTTTCCAATTTAGTGCCTACTCATGATGGGGTGAAAGTATAATTATCGAATAATCGTCAATTTTATTTGTAGCCGATGCCAAGCTAAAATATTTGTTGATGCATATAGTTAAAAGAATAAGTACAGAAATATCCCTCTTTTACCTATATCAATCTTAAAAGTATTTTATAGACAACAATTCGCAATGTCTGATAGAAGAATAGAAAAATCTCTGCATTTCAAAATTTAACTAAGAACTAACCAGTATTAAAAAACCGATAAGCAGTAATTATGTAGACTTCCAAAAGATGACAAACCTCTCTATTGTAAATTATTTTTTAAATTTATTTTTATTATTTTAACATCTTCCTGTCACAGTTTCAGGCTGCCAAAAAGACAAAGAATACTAATACAAAAGTAACAAAATAGGTAACAAAACATAAGAATATAAAATATAAAAGCTAAAATTTGAAAATGACAAGGAAAGTGTTATCTCTTAAAACAATACAAAATGAACAAAATAAAATAAAATAAAAAGAATCATGGTCCGTACGCGTGATTTCTAACAATAGCTTCTTCTTCTGATTACCCCCCCCCCTTTTCCACCATCCGAGAGCAGGTCGTACAGGTACTCCTTTACGGTATGTTTATCTGCACAGCACCTAGCCGCGTGCTTGGAGGACTTACAAGCCTGTTATAGTGTCAGATGCCTGTTGGGGAACAGACGAATCTATGAACCGGCCAGAATGGCGATCTGGAAGCGAATTATAGGTCCAGCACAGTATGAGAGTGAGGAAGAAGATGATATGAAATACAGGTGAAATGGATGATTGAAAAGGTGATGGAGCAATTGGTGGAATGAGTGGCGGGGAAAACCAGAGAACCCGGAGAAAATCCGCCCAGACACCGTTTCGCCCACCACGAATACCACATGCAAGTCCCTGGGATCGAACCCTAGGTTTGCCTTGGTGATAGGCGAGCGGTCTAAGCGCTCGGCCACTTGGTTCTAAATTGTAGTATAGTAATAGTGGTGGTAATATGAGGACGCTTATGGCCAGGTTTTGGTAAGTAATTTACAAAATATAGCGAAAATATTGTTCTCCATTCACAAAGTAATTGGACTATGCACAACTTACTTTAATGCTAAAGTAAATAGACTTGTGCTTTGGCCAAACCAAAAATATCTTGTGGATCTAAATGACTGGGGCTTTTATTTGAGACAAGTTGTGTAAAAGACATATTCGTAATCATTTAACAATTTCAATTTTATACACATTTTACATAAACATTTATTGCCATTGAATATAATTAAACATAAGAATACAATATATTTTGATAAATAAAGCCTTGTCTTGAAAGCGATTAGCGTTTCATTGTCAACTAAAATGCCTAATGCGATACAGTAACTAGAATACTTATTAAATCTTTAAAATTTAACAAGAAAAATTATAATCCATTGCAACTTAGTCTTATACACAAAATACAGCAGATAGAAACCTTTGTATTATTCGAATTTCGTCATCGGAATCGAAATAGTGAGAGGAGGTTTTGCATTAAATCGATATTTCACACTTCATTTTGCAGTTTCATTCATTGCTGCAGCCGCCATTTAGTTAATCTACCTTTTTCATAAAAGACAGTCTAAGACGTTGGGTTCAATATACTTAGAAATTTGTTGTCCAGACCATACATTCATTTATATCAAATTTGTTGAAAGAGCTTCAACCACGCACTTGCTGGATTTAATTTTTAATAATATAGAATCATCGGTGTATTCGGATTCTTTTTATTTTTTAACAGTTCCATTTATAACACACCTTGACCTTCAACGGTGATGTGGCGGACTTTTAGCTTTGAAACGTTTTACTATATCGCCAATAGTGTTAACTAGTGTACAGTCGTCATAGGATTTCTTTGGATCTTATACACTAGATCACATAAACAGTCACATTCTCATTCATACTTCTAGATTGTGGGGAAAATAGGGAATAATTTTGGCTAAGAAAGTATCCCCCCAGCCGGAACCCTTCCCATACCAAGGACGTATGAGTTGTTGTGATTTGTGTTTATGTCTGGAGAATTTATTTCAATGTTGGGTAGCATTTCTGCCACAAGTACACCGTTATTCAGTTGATTGTCCCTTTTACAATGAGATAGCAAAGTAAGACTGTCGGTGGACAGTAAAAACTGACTAGAAGTTGTACACATTCATTAGTACGTAAACAGCAATTATGTGTAACAGTCATAGTGTAGTGAACATTTCATTAGCGTGTGCTTTTTGATGGCTAATCAACCGTTGAGCTACTCCGTATAGGAAGAGGAAGCAAGTTATTTCACGGTTCACTTAAGTAGTGAACTTGAGACAAAAAGCAGACTTAGAGACTGACTTCCTGGAGAAGAGTTTTATGAAAACTCACTCCCCCGAGGCACAGCGTTAATCTCCTACTCGTAATACTGGGAAAGAAACGGTTGTTATGATGAGTAGGTCGCTAGTATGAGTGGAGCGCCACCTCGAACATCTTCCACTTCTTACGGATTGCAGGCATGTTTAGAAAGTTTCATATGGATCCAATCAAACTACTGTGATGTTTATGGTCACTGCAAGCTATGGTTACTGCATGCCGTGCTTAACTGAAATGCTTGATGACAACCGGGACACAAACAAGTGAGTCAAGTCTGGAACCCTAAATTGGTGTAAGTCCTACACAGTACAGCATCTTGTTTACACCAGCCGCGATACTGTTGTGTAGCGGCAGCAACAAGTTGTCACTAGTTCCAAATCTTAATATTACTCACCTATAATTATGATCAACCAAGGCGTTGTGTCATGAAGGACTTAGACAAATTTAACGTTCCAGACATTACTTACTTTTTTGTCTTGCATCCCATCTCCTGCAGGATGGAACCAAAATAACTTCTTTTTTTCTTGTATGGCCTGTTTGCAATCTTCATCCCACAATTCGTTTCTTGTCGCTTCTCTCTTGTACTTGGATTACTTCAGTAGTTGAATTTAAAATTATTTCTTTAATGTTTTCCCATTCTTTGCTTACTGAATTACTCTCAAGTTTATCTATTAGTATATCATTCATACTTTTTTGATTGCTTTAACTTAACGGGGTTTTGAATATTACTGATATTCCATTTAACTGGTTTGTTTGTCTGGTTATCATTCTTTATATACCCTTGGGAGTTTTTGATGCAATATAGCACTTACTAAAATGGTCCGAATCAGTGTTCGGGCCTCTCATTGATCTTACATCTCGCCTCTTTTCATTAATTAGGATATGGTTAATTTGATTTAAAGTGTTCTTGTCTGGTGACCTTCAGGTACCTTTGTGATATGTTGATATTGTGTACTCATAATTGCATAATTATTTACGTAACAGAATTCACATAATAGTTGTCCATCAATATTTGTTTCGTTATGTAGTGAGTGTTCGCCTGCTACATCTTTATACTGGATTCCAGTCCAACTTGCGCATTAAAACTCCCCAATATTATTATTGTATCGCACCTTGATATTTTTTCCATCACAGTAGATTATCATAAAATTATTCTTTTATAGTAATAACCCTTTTCTTCAGTTGGTCCGTATACGTTTATTAAGGTTATATTATTATGTCACAGATTCTTTCATTATGCGGTGTGAAATTTATTATATTCTTTTGGACAACCATTTTTCATAAAAAGTCAGTTCCTGCTTGGGCTAATTGTGTTTTGGGTCCACTATAATAGAAAGTGAACCTGCTCTTTTTTCTGAATCACACCGTTCTCGCCCCATCCAGTTTCTTGAATTGCAAGAGTTTTAACGTTAGTCTTCTGAATCACTTCAGCTAATTCTTTAAGTTTACTTGTTTTTAACATGGTGTTAACATTCCAAGTATCAAGGAAAAGTTGTTCATATTCCGTTTGACTTGCTTAGGTCGACATCTGTTTTTCCGCCCGGCTTTAAATTGTTGAGATTTCTGAGCGATAACATTTTTACGGTGTTAGGGTGCTAACGGCCTAACGATCAACCCACGTTATCTTGGAATACCTGGGATTTTCTGTCAGGGTTTACTCCCTTAGCTAGTGTGTTCCCATTATAGCGTCAGGATTTGCTTGTTCGCCTATCCATAACTTAGCCGCCTGGGGTTCACGACGAGGACATGGACTTGGCAGGAATAAGTGACATTTCTCATGCTTTTAAGTGATTATGTCTAACTAGCAGGGACATAACCTATGACACCATCTTTGACCCCCTGTTTTTATATTCAGATTCAGCAATTTGGAATCGTCTCCTTAGTGCACTGGTACAGCTGCTGCTTACCAGCAGAGACCCGGGTTCGATTCCCGGCACAGGCGAGGAGATTATTATCTGCCATTGGAAGACCTGGTCCGGGGTGCACACAACCTCAATAGGTCCCTGAGGGGCCAATTGAGAAACTACTTGATTGAAAAGTAGCGGCACCTGCTCGAGAAGACCGCATAACCGGCCGGGAGCTGACCACGTCCTACCTTCTGTACTGCACCCTACTCATGACACCACGGTGGGCAGAGGTGGGGGTGGGGGGAACGCAGCTGCCAGCCGTTGGGCCTTAGCCCAGATCGGCTGTTGTGACACAGGGTTTAAACAGTTTGAAAAATATCAGTCTTTAAGCTAGTACATATACTCGTGCTAACACTAATAATGAGAATGACACATATTAAGAAGAAATTGTAAAACATTTTAGTAAACTATAAGGAAATAGAAAGAAAGTAGAACGGTGTGTGAATGAGTATCAAACACCCAAACAACAAGCTGGAGTTAGTAAACCTAGAAGTGGAAGTTCAATTTAAAACAGGTCTAACTACATCTATTAAGGAAAATAAGACCTAAGCAAGTAGTCACCTGGAATTCCTAAACGGTTGTTGCCACGAAACATAATATTTGAATTTTTTATGTCTTAGACATTATTATTATCATCGAAGTGGTTAAGTGCAAACTTTTTATGCATTAATTGAAAATTAGGTTCTACCTAAGGAGCAGCTTCACCTGGGGAAAACCGGCTGCATGAGTTAAGGAAAATTAGCACCATGTCACGTACACTTGTATTATTTAATGGGACCTTAATGACTGTAACAGTATTCGCACTATCTACTGTGAATTCATAATACGCTCTAATAAAGAACTGCTCTAGTTGTTTGTTCCTTGCTCAGAACTAAATGAATAAAAATAAATTACCCGAGACATGTTAATTTTAGAATTGAAACAGAAATAACATTTAAATCAAGTTAAAATTTTTAGAAATTCATAGTCTTCAAACTGATAGCTTAAGAGAACAAAAGAAACTAATTTATCTACAGCAATACAGTGTAATGGAAATACATTGCTGCAGTAATATAGTATTCTACTCATTAATATTTATTTTAAATGGGGAAATACAATTTTGGATCACGCATTTGGTGAGGCGGTTTCATTGGAATTTACAAAAAGTCACCATGAATGTGAGTATTTCTTTCTCCAACACATATCAATCTATTGGGAAGAGAATTGCATGTTGAGATTTCATTGAAAATACCCTGAGGGGCCAATTGAGGAGCTACGTGAATAAAGAAGTAGGGACTCCAGGTTGTGAAGGGTTAGTATGAGTTGAGGAGGTCATATGAGTGCAATACATCATAATTCTAAACTCCAATACTCCTTAAAGGATTTCTATAATTTTAGGAGCATATTACCATTTTATAGTAATTTAAACGTCACTGGACTTGAACTTAATGCAAAGTTTATTGCTTCTTCGGAAAGATAAAATATATGTATTAGATGTGGAAATATAAATTACGCAATTTTACGTGTCCAAATTATATCATTTACAACATAAAAACGGTGTTACTAACCGGATAGCGACGAAGAAATAGAGTAGTTAATAAAATGTTGGGAAATGTAGTGGATTCAGCCCAGAGCGGTGGGAAGATGTTAACAGGTGTTGTTGCAAAACGGTTTTTCCTATGGAAATAACCACACCCACCGTTGCAGATATGAAATTGGTAATTATGATGACTTAAACATCCTTCCTATTACACAGTAAGGACATTACAAATCATTTTATGTGATCTCCTTCCAGCTTCCTGATAGTTAATATCCTGGCAAAATTAGTTCTTTGTAATTATAACTACTATTTTAATTAATTCAGGGAAAAAACTTAATGCATATGCTATCTTCTTTGACCAAAGTAGAGTTTCCAGTTACAAAAAATGAGTAACGTTAGCCTTCGAGCGTCACATATGATGATCAGAATTATAAAAGTAAATAGTAATTGCAAGCTATTTATCTTACGGTGCAATTTGAAGCCCTAGTACTAGAGATCACTTTTTGTAGTTTGAAATAAGAGCCAGCAAAACTGAGATAATACCAAGTGAGTTAGTCGCATATTTGCAGCTTTATGCAATCTGCAATTTATACTCTAACATGAAAACATTGACCTCTATGGAATGATGTACTCAAGGAGTTTAAAATGGATGTATTTGGCACCTACGAAATGAATAATGATGTAATAACACATGTTATAGCATCCCCTTTTAATACACTCGTAATTAATGATATTTGCTGAACTGAAAATGTATACCGAGATAAGCAAGTACTCTATATAATGTTAAATTGTTGTGTAACTTGGTTTGCATTTTTAATTTGCCTATTATTTACTTTTAGTAACTAGAGGAAATATTTCATTCCACCCAAAAATTTTATAAAGCTATTTGAAAAAAAAGAAAGTCCCGTGTGTGTGTGTGTGTGTGTGTGAGAGAGAGAGAGAGAGAGAGAGAGAGAGAGAGAGAGAGAGAGAGAGAGAGAGAGAAACTCAAAACGGAAAGTAAGTTCAGCATCTTCCAAGGATGTGGCACGAAGATTTTCAGGTAAACTTCGCCACCCAAAGCTGCTCTATACATAGAAAGCGTTTTGTTATTTTTGGTTTTCTCCACAGTGCGTCTAAAATGTTTGAGACAAAAATCTAATTATATAAAAATGTAGATATTGCCAAAGCACAGAACTGATGTGAAATACATTTTATGGAGTTAACCATTTCCAAGGCGTATTTTGTTGTCGGTTCGTATGTTCTTCTCGTAGTCATATTAGGAGAATGGAGTTTCATGAAACTTGTGGAAGAATTATATAGTACAAAAAGTCCTGTGAATCCAATATACCAGTTTTTTTGTGTGCTTCATAACTTCATATATCTACCGTAAATAAATATTCTAAGTTTGTAACAGAGAACGGGAATGTTTCACATCTTCGTGTTGGGATTGATGTTAATTGTGATAACCAAAGGATGAATTTTTAAGTTTAACTATTTTTCAAATACATTTGAATATGTGCTAAGTTTTTATATTTCTCTTGTTGTTCACTTTTAGTGTCATGCTCTAAAAGCAGGCTCATTTACACACAAGAAGCAGTTAAGGCATATTAAGCAAAATGATTAATATGGAATATTTGTAGAAGTAATTACAAATTAATATAGTGTTATGCACTTTAAATAAGTAATTACTGCTTAAGTCTTGTATATTTTTCATTAAGGAATATTCAACAATACAATGGGTTTCCTTCATCCCATAACGATCTTCTGCCTCCACAAATCCCTGCCCTTTTTTTCGAGCGGGGGAAAATAGATTTATGGACTCCCATTGTATTGGAGGGCACAGTGGGGAGTGTCAGTTTCAACACTAAGGCACTACTCGACCAAAAAACCTCCACCGAATAGGAATGTCGTGGATTTTTAAAGAGGATTAGGATAAGGTCTGTCCCGTATAGCACCCGCGTTAGTCTACGTATAGTTGGATGGCTGCCGCCCTGTGGGTGGGAGCAGGCGAAAGGTAAGGTCCTAGGCTGTAGCCATGATAGAATGACCTGACTGCAGCACTAAACCGTTCGAGGGTGATGATGGTAAGGATAGGTTAAGGAGAATTAGGATTTGTTCCTTCGTCCTCCTTCCTTGAGCGCAAGGTGCTGGTCGAGGAATCGCCGGTGTTCTGGAGGCATCACGAAGGGCTGCGGCTGACGTGATTGTTGTTGTTGTGGTGGTGGTGATGGCGCCAACTGAGCTTCCAGTGCCTGCAAGCGGCTGGTGATGCTATCAACGTTTGCTAACAGCTCGGCGGTGGTGCTCTCCTGTCGGAGGTGTTCTGCGTTGAGAGCCGCTTGCGGTCCTGGAGTTTGATAACGATGGGTGAAGTGATCTCTTCCAGGGCAGCTAAGCGGGCACCAATGTTCAGAAGCTCAGAATGGAGATCCTGAGCAGCATCCCGTGTTACTGGTCCAGTTGAGTGTGTTGATGATGGAGTTGCTGGTGCTGGTGCAATTGCTGTGGCGGCTGACGTGACTGCGGTGGCAAGACAGGCGATGTATTCCTGCAAGGATGCAGAGGGCAGAGCGCCTGACCGGTGAAGTGGCCGGTTCCTCCACAGCTGGCACAATAGCGGCGGCGTCGGCGAAGGTCGTGTTTCTGGCATGCCAATGTGAGGCTAGAAGCACCACAATAGTGGCACTTCGGCCAGGCTGCGCAGTTGTCCTCTGAGTGCCTGTAGGCACCGCAGAGGCGGTATGGAGTTAGGGGGTCCTGTTTATTAGCCTGGACTCGTAGCATCCGCCTTAACAAGGGTAGGTTCGACGTCAAAGCAGCTTCCAGACCGGCGTGGCTGCCTACTTCTACTCTGACGAGTGGTGTTGGTCCCCGGGCGGAGCGCATGCAATTAACACTCATCGCTAAAGGCTAGTTTGCTGAGCTGCTCAAACACATGGCCAGCCTGCATTTCCCGCGGGACACCGGTGATAACCACGCTCTTGCGGCGCGGGGGTGTGTTGGCTGGCCCACTCCCGAGAGGGAGACGGGGCTAGCTGGCTGCTGCGCCAGACAGTTGTGTTTGCGTGGCAGCGGCGAAGCTGTTGATCCTGTTGATCTCTCCTCTACGAAGTCTTTTGTTGCTGCGTTGCTTGGTTGTTGCTTAGGAATCTTCCTCCTGGAGTCTTCCTCTTGGAGTCCTCCTCCCATTGCTGCTCAGTATCGAAGAGATCATCGGCCGTCCATGCCCATAGCATCTTCCTCCTTTATCGCTCTTGTCTCCATACTCCTTTTCATTCCATCCAACATTTCTTAGGTTTCACTCGTCTTCGTCTTCTTTTCCTTCTGCTTTCCAATTTAGAATTTTATTGGGTATTCGATCCTCTGACATTCTAAGCACGTGCCCAACTCAGCCGTCTTTCTTCTACAATTTCCAACATGTTTTTGTCAATTTGCATGATTTCGCTTATTCTATTATGCGGAACGTTATCTTTCCTGGCTTTTCGAGCTGACAGTCTCCAAAAATCCATTTCTAATGTCATTAATTTGTTTGCTTGCTGTCTGCTTATGGCCCAAGCTTTAGCACCGTGTAATATTGTACTTTGGAATATTGCAGGATGTATTACTTTTAGTTCTGTATAAAACATTTTTACTCCATAATACTGGATTGAGCATCCCTATAATGCTCTTCACATCAGTTATTCTTCTTTGAATCTCTAAATTTGTTGTTGCATCCTTTTGTATTATAGGTACAAGATATTTAAGATTGTCGACATGTGCTATTTCTTCTATATTATTATATTAGCCTTTCTTCTAAACTAATTGACACATATTCCGTTTTATTGAAATTTATTTCTAATCCCCATATCCTGTACTCTTCTACTAATTTTCTGAGCATATATGACGCATCATCTGTATCCTCAGTAATTAGAACTTGATCACCTGAGAAAAGTAGATTATGCAGGTAGTAGTCTGGATGAATTTGATTCCCATGTATCGACTAAGTCTTATATACGAGTATATAATAATATAATAATAATATATAATAATAATAATTAATAATAATAATGATGATGATAATAAGCAAATAAAGCTGATTAATTATATTTATTAGAATTACAGGTTTCCTGGAGTAGTGGTGCAGAAAATAGTTGAGCGCGGTGCTTAAAAAAGCACGAACATTAAAACTACTCATTCGGTCTGGAGGAAGCCTGTTATTAGAGCTGCGGATGAAACATTTAGAAAAAATTCGCCAGTCGCATTTTGCAATAGTCCTGTAACCTTCCTATAAATATGGCAAATATATTAATGTGCCTTGCCTTTCTAGACTTTATATGGCCATGAAAGGATTGAGGCAATTCTATTCGCCGTTCTAATAAAACACACAGCATTTTATCATCTACCTATCCCTTTGCAACTCATTTCCGTAAATTATACCCTTCCTGAGTTTCGAAAAGTAAAGCGTTTTCTCTTACAGTTCTTGCTTTGTATGATTTATTGCCCCATGACCATGAACTGAAGCAATGAAATGATGTTCGCAAAAAGTTATGACTAGGGCCCGGATTCTTAGTTTTTTAACTATTTTATTCCTTGATAGTTAACTGCAGTGGTTTAATTTTATTATCTGTTTCATGATCATCGGAGTCAAATACTTGAATCTTATAAAACCTAAAAATGGCTAAATGAGACTTTAAAACCTAAAAGAGGCTAAATCTCCTATTTATTTTAAAATGAATTTTTTTTTTAAATGGGAAAATGAAATTATGAATATACTTTGACTGTTACATCTTTGCTACGTCTTTTCGCTTATGTATGCTTAGAGGAGTAGTGACAACAATGCAAGAGGCAAGTGACTTATATTTAGCTGTGTGGGACCAAGGTCTCCATTGTTGCAAGCAAGCAATGTGGGGATTGTTGTGGAGGGGAAAGGGGTCATTAGGAGAACCTGCCATAAACTCAAGTCAATCAGTTTAAAAACAGTATCCGCTGTGTTCAGTCGACTATCGTGTTATGTTAATGCATACAATTACTACATCGTTGGAAGTCAATTTTCCTTAGATTAGGCAGATAATTTAAGGAGCCAGTGTCATGCTTAAAATAAACTCATCTCGAAGGTGGTTGATTCGTCAGTGGATAAGTAACGATCTGAACTTCACCACAGATGGCAAAGTAATATTTTGCCAAATCTGCCAAAAGCGAAAGAAACAATGCCCATAGACACAAAAGCTTGGACAAACATGAACACCTTCTATAATGCACAGATAAAGTCGCATTAAGCGGCTAGGTGCTGTGCAGATAAACATACCGTATGGGATAACCTGTGCAACCTGTTTTCGAATGCTGGAATGTAGGTAAGGATTAAACACCTGTTATAATGCACATAGGGTATAAACTATAATTTTATTTAGGTATTTTCCAGGTGTCCTCTGGCCAAAAATGGCATTTTGAGCAGCACAAAGGATCTACAGGTCATATAAGCAACATTGCTATAAAAAAGAGGACAATTAATAATACAATTAATAAAAAAGTAATATAAAAACTATTTCAGGAGGTTAAAGATATAAAAAAAACTTTTTAAGATGCAAAAATAACTAAAACGTTAATTTTAAGAACCTAAAAATCCGGGCCCTAGTTATGACGTATGATAAACCAATCCCTGACTACCCATTCCAGTAAGCTAGTCTGCGTATATCAATCACACTGAAATAGGTATATATAATACCTAATCGCAATGGGAAATTAGACTCACACAGCTCTATATTTTGAGGTTTCGAATAGATTACACGTGCGACGGCTTCAGATTCCAGGTATGCTCTAGATCAGGCATGGGAAGAATCGGCTTAAAAGGGCCTGAACACTGAAGGTGTTCTTGTCTCACTCCACCTGATATCCCTCTACTTCACTGCTGTTCAGGTTCGGACACGCCTTACTCAGTGGCGAATATGGCTTCTTCGGGACGCCTGTTTCATGAAAAATGGCAGAGAGAAATTTTGGAAGTTACAAAAGAAGGAAAGTTTCCTGTTTAATGTGCGGATTTCAGTTTGCAAATTTAAAGCGTTAGAATTCAAACGTCGCTATGATCAGAAGCAAAGTAAACTATTCGATCTTACAAATTGTAAATTGTTTATTTACAATTCAAAAGATACCTTTTGAATACTCGTATTTGTAAACATATAAAAGGGACGATATGATTCCACTTTTTAGAGGCTTAGTTTAATATAAGTTATTATATTTCGCGTTTCAAAGTTTGAACACAACATTGGGCTTAGAGACAAACAACTTCTGACGTTGATCAAATAGTTTTAAAGTATTTTTAAGACTAAGTAGCAATGGAACTTCACTGTTTTATTTATTGTGAAAGAGAAACAATTTAGTATGTTAATCATATGACAACGTAAGAATATTACTTGGATAAGGTAACGGGAGTTTATCCACTTAAAGATTATGTAATTTGCCTAACCATAGTAGATTGCTGTAACAATTAATGTATGCAAAATATGTTTAATATAAACAAAATAGTTAATAGCAGTGTAGAAATTATTACTACCGCGCAGGTGGAACGTAGTCACCACTGCGTTCGTTGTAGCAAATTAACCTTGATCGCTCGGAAGAAAATGTGTGGTGAGTAAGGCAAATTCAATTACTCCTCTCCTCTAGTGTCCATGCCGTCTCCAAATTTTGTTTTTCATGCCTGGATGTTTTTTTCCCCTAGGACTGAAGTCGCTTCGATTAAATACCATATCTGCATATTCAGGCGTTTAAAGCATTTTTGAAATATGTGACACAGTAGAGGAAGAAGATGGTAGAGATCTGCATAAGTTGTGGTTAGGCTTCGCGCTTTATTGACAAGTGCTTCTCGGACTGGGTTATTACAGGAAAAATAATTAAATTACAACATTTTTAGAATCACGATTTATGAATATATTTATTATGAATGATTTATTTCAATATTTCGGGGGATATAATTATCCTTTACCGCATTTGCCTGGTGACCCAGGAAAAGCCCCGAAAAAACCAATGACTCAGGAAAGTCGGTCGCAGGATACGAACTCATGACCTCCTCCATGTTACCGCAGAGCCATCTCGTCGCTCGGTGGAATAAAGGATAATAAGTGAAGGAAGTCATGCGAATGTAATATCAAATTTTAAGTAGAATTTCTTCAAGAAGTTTTCTTTTTCCCCTTTTTAAGTTAATGTCCTTTAATCTGGCATGTCATATCAGTTGATGAATGAATGAAATGGGCGAAATTGTGATAAAATGAGCTCGGGATCCACAGAGTTTAAAGGAACCCAATATCTGTAGAATGAAAATAAGAAAAATGGCGGAGTCGTGGCCGGACGGTTAGACCGTTCGCCTATCACCAAGGCGGCGCGGGTTCGATGCCAGGGACCGGCATGTGGTATTCGTGGTGGATGGAGCTGCGTTGGGCGGTTTTTATCCGGCTTCTCTGGTTTCCCCCGCCACTCATTCCACCAATTTGTTCCAGTATAATCTTTCCAATCATCGATTTCGTCTGCATTTCATATCATCCTCTTCCTCACTATCATACCTGGTGCTTGGCTGACCAACTGCTTCCAGGTTGTCACTCTGTTCGTTGCTTAGGTTCGTCTGCTCCCCGACAGGCACCTGACCTTAGGCACAGCTTGTAAGTAAAGGGGCTGTCAGTCCCCCATAGGAGGGAGGGTAATCAGATAAAGAAAGAAAGAAGGAAAGAAGAGAAAGACTGAAAAAAAAAAAAAAAAAAAAAAAAAAACCACACCTGATCTGGGTAACTCATCTTAACCGGGATTGAACTTTGGGTCTCCTGGATGCAGACATGCTATCCACACACCACAGAGGTGGTCTTTATTACGGTAGTGGAGCCCGTTTATGTAGAATATACCCTGTTCACAAAGTAGTCTTGTAGCCGGAGCGTGGGATATTTCAATGATGAAAAGCAAGTATGCAACCGGTATGGTAAGGATTGGTAAGGTTTAGTTTACATTCTCCTCAGCTAGTGCAGCATCTTCATTACTAAACAGGGCAATGCACCCACACCGGTAAATGACCTAAGTATCAAATCACATGCAAATACCACAGAATTACTCTTTTTGCATCTACCACTTTCAGAGACCGCGGTACTTTTAATGCAAAATAAAAACAGTGTTTTTTTTAGTAAAATATACCATCTCTTCTCCTAGGCCTGCACGCATATTCTCAGATGATGCATTTTTCATTTTTTTTTATTTGGCAGCTGCCTGCCAGTTAAAAGATAATGGAACAGCTTTCCTTACTGCAGTCATCATATTTTATTTTTAACTTTAAATATACTTAAATGTGTATGTGTTATTTAAATTTTCAAATAAGGGCACTTAACAGGACGCTTGAAGTATGCAGTGTAAGAGGCAAATATCATACAGTAGCGTTTCTCAAACTATGGGTCCCGATCCACTGGTGGGTCGCGGGACGACCCGTCAGGTCTAGAAAACATTTTAAACTTAAAAGAAACATTTGTTAAAAAGTTATCAACATTCCTTCACACAGTGAACATGACAGTACAAAACTTATCTGCTTTCAGTGAACGCGGGGCTATAATCAGATGTAATGCAGTCAATGAGTTTAGTCGGTTTTAAATTGAATGGGGAATACAAATTTACTGGTAAAGTAGCAGTGCCAAGCTGCCAATTCATTCTTAGTCTTCCGACAGCCTTCGTTCAAGGTTTAGTGTATTTCCGTCTTAACAGTTAACGATGGATGCATGGCTTAAATCAGGAACATTAAAAAGAAAAGTATACGATATGTGATGCTGAATCAAGTGTCCCTGCTTCGAGCTTTGACATAAGTAGGCCTACTAGTTCGGCGATTGACGCGAAAAGAAAGAAGTAATATCAGCGCAAATATGACGCAAACTATTTGAGGTTGGGGTTTTCGTTGTGTGGCGATAACGATATACAAAAACCACAGCGTGTATTACGTTACGAAGTTCTGTCAAATAGATCAATTAAACCAAATAAATGAAGAAGGCATTTGGAAACAAAACATCCAGACGTTAAAAATAAAAGTGAAGAATACTTCGCTCGCACACAAATGCAGTTTAAACGAGAAAATGCTATTGCATCTAAAGTGATTCAAAGGCTTTGGAATCATCATATTTGGTCAGAATCTGATCCTTCCTGTGGTTAAGGATATTGTTAAAGTTATGTTCGGTGAAAAAGAAGCAAAGCAGGTAGATTTAATTCTCATGTCTAACGATATAGTCCATCTCTGTATCAATGAAATGAACAGTGACATAGAAGATCATCTGATCATGAGAATAAAAGACAGTCGATTTTTTGGATTACAAATTGACGAATCAACTGACATCGTTAATTCATCTCATCTCATTTGTTTCATTAGGTTTGAATATCAGGGTGCCGTCAATGAAGAATTTCTTCTTTTTTGTGAAAACTTACCCACGCATACAACTGCAGAGTGTATTTTCGAAGTTCTTAATTCATATGTGATTAAGCACAGCATTGATTGGAAAAAATGTTTCGGGCTAACTTCCGGTGCACAGTGGTGTTTTTGCGCGTGTTCTTAAAGTGGCACCAGATGTGATTTGGGTACACTGCGACCCATTCTGAGTGATATGAAAATATCTTTTGTTAGTGCAGTTAAAGTGATCAACTTTATAAAAGCTCGGCCATTGAATGCGAGACCTTTTTCTGTGCTTTGCGACGAAATGGGTAGCGAACATAAGCATCTCCAACTTCACACGTATTCATGGCCTCATTCATACCTCCAGACTATAATGAACTATAGGAAATAACCTGGGCTCAAGAAAAATTCCCACTCTCCAGCAGAAATCGAATCCGTGACCTGTGGATTCAGAGGGTAGCATTAAAATTAGTGTCATACACTACTGAACCAGGTATTTTTGCATTGTTAGCGTACAATGAGAGGGGGCATCGTCTTGCTGCCATTGGAAGTACTCTCAAAAGAGACGTGCATGTACATGTAAAACCAAATATGTTTCTGAGGAATATGTCTTAAACTGCTCTTAAAATAAGCCTTATCCAAGTTATCACATTTAGGATAAAGGTAATGAAGGGACTTTTATTTTTTGAACAGCAACTACACATTCTCTCATGCAGAACCTTGAAATAATTGCCAATTAATTAATACTCGAACAAGAAATAAAATCAATAAACAATTTCATAAATAATCATCTAACCCTCCTGGCCGGTATATGCGGTCTTCGTAACCAGGGGTCGCTACTTCTCTACCAAGTAGCTAAACGAGACTGAATACATCCGGACCAGGTCACCACACCGGAGAAAATCCCCAAGGAGGTATTGGGAATCGAACCTAGGTCACTTGGTAAGCCCCAGCGCTATCACCGCGCTAAGGAGATAACCTTATGAAAGAGTCTAGTGTTGTATGTTCTCTATGCTACATGAAATGCTAATTGATACCTTGTAGTTTCGTTGAGTAACATATTGTGACATTGGGTCTTTCAACAATACACGGACGAGAGAGGGACGGGTAACCTTGGTTACGGCGAGTGACTGTATGTGCACGGTAATGGTGATAAGGCACAAAGGAAAGGTCCGAGACTACAGGGCAACTAGTGACTGTGTGTATGTGATCGAACAGCTCAATAAGACCGTACTGTCCAGAAGCATCTAGTTAATTCCGCTGAGTCGTCGTTGCACGTGTGCATAGAGGGTTCTCGAAGGTCACCTGACATTGGCTCCAGTATAAATAGAACACACTCAGTATTAGAGTTAGCTGAGGCAGTGATAGAGCAGGTGTCAGTTCGTATTAGTTTAGATTTGAGTTGTTTAGTCTGTAAGTCGTGTGCAGTTAGTTTTTAGTTACATGAGTGAGTTGGCCAGCCTGTCAGCGAGTACGTATGTGTCATCAAGTGATTGTATCGTAAAATGCAAGAAATAAGAGACAGTGAAAGTGTAGAAACGCATTGAAAGACTGAGAATTGTGAATTGTAATAGCAGTGCACATTATAAACTGTGTTATCAACGGGAAGAAAATTGTGCATTTGCAGTGAAATTTAGAGAAAAATAAAGAGATAGAAAAGCAACAGGATTTCGCATTTGCCACTTTGTTCCAATATCTTGGCTCCTAGTTCCATGCTTTAAACGTATAATAATTAAATTAGATAAGCTCGTAGTGAGTATATTTTATGAATTTTTCATGTCCCTAGTACTTTCTCTTAACATTTGTCTGAATATCAATACACTTTAACGGTATTACAAAGTTTAGATACATATACGTATTTTGTTGAATGACTTTTGAGAAACATTTTTTCTTATTTACATAAGTAAAAGAAGAAGAAACGATATGACGTCCAGCATCTTTGGGAATAAACTACTTTAGAGAGCAAAACAGGTTAAACAGCATCTCTACTGCTTTCAATTACGCAGGTACAATTTCTGAATGAACTTGTAGTTGTTTACAGTTATATTTTCTGGCTTACATAGGGAGTGAATATGTAAACCAACACCTAAGTTTCCTAGGAGGTGAACCCTTATGACTTTGAGATTTATTCACGTATAGAACGCTATAAACAAATCGATTTGGCTATAACAGTACGTAAAAGTTATGGCATAATTGCTACCTATTAGAGAAATATAATAATTTATAGGTGCTACATCCTGAATTATACTCTGATCCTCCTTGATGCTAGAATCTCTTCCTCTTCTTAGAAACTACCAGAATGTCTACCCAGGTTTTCAAGTCCATCTTTCCATGCAAGATGTGAGCCCATGTTTTACTTTCGACTGCAGTGATTTGTGTCAAAACCAGCGAATCGTGGGTCCTTCAATCTAGAGAAAAATCTAGATTAGAAGCAGCCCAAAAGAGATTCTTACGACCATTATTGGGAGTAGCAAGATAGATAAAATGAGAAATATTGACATGAGAGTGCAACTCGCGGAAGAAACTATAATAATTGATGAGATTTAACGGTATCAGAAACAGTGGAAAGATCATATTCTAAGGATACTCACGGCAAGCTTTCTTTTACAAACCTTCAAGACGGAGAAATATTGGACGACAACGGAAAAGATGGAGCGATGGACTTAGCCTAGGAGCAGGCCAAAAGGACCTAAACCTTATTAGAAAGAAGAATGATGAAAATATGTTCCGAAGTGAACCAGAAAGAATAAGGGTGAGTGGGTGAGTGAATGAGTAAGTGAGCGAGTGAGTGAGTGAGGGAGCGATTAAGTGCGTAGGGTGTGAACTAGGGCAAAGACGTTTTATTGAAAAACATAGAAACCAGGACTGTGTATTTTAATATAATAAGAAATTTATTGAAATAGATATTATTAAACTCGTAAAATACATTTGTATACTATTCTTTTCTTTAAATACATCGTATATATTATAAAGCGACTTTAAAAAATGTCAAGATTTTATGATATGAGTGTTCATAAGATGCAATTTTGCACCTAACTCAGCGTAGACTTGATACAGAAGTTTTAAGAGTGAAATATATGTGTTCGAGTTATTGCAGCCTTTTACAATAGGTTGAAAATGGAAGTAAAAGTCTAAACTCAGATAATATGAAAGCTAAAGACATATAAAAAGAGTATGAACATTAAATTTTAGTCAGTTCAAGGTAAAAGACGCACCAAAAATGTTGCAAGTTTCGAATATTGTAAAAAAAGGTGATCCAAATTTGGATATAGATTGTTCGAGATTAGTATTATGCAGTTGAAACGCATCAGTGCTAATTCATAACTAGGTTCAAAACTCCCGATATTTCTTATAAGTAACATTCTCTTGATCTAAGTCAGAAGCAACATATTTGTAATACAATGCTCAACTCTTAGCCAAAGCAGACCACGTTTGTTCCATTTGGCCTATAATTTAGAAGAATTGTCATTGAAGAGCATGTTAAACATCTTTTCGAGCCGTATTCATACTATACAACATAAAATAATTAATATAGCTTGTTTTAAAATACTCCGAAGTGTTTTGCCATTTCATTTAAAGAATATTATTTTTCTTTGTCAATCAGAGGAACACGTGTTTTGTAGTTTTAGTTTATTTTCTTATAGCTCTCTTTTATGAACATGAAAGATATTTTTATTTGCCTGCCTGCCTGGCTAAACTTTAATTTGTTCTAGAGATTATTAATTTACTTGTCAAAATATTTTAATTTGAAGTAGCAGAAACAAACGTTTCAAGTCTATAAACTTCCTGGTGACATTGTGTAATTTATTAGTGTTGCCGATAATATTTTAATTTTGACTAGTGCTGCTCTTGATTTTTATCCATTTCAAATACCTATACTCCACTATCAATGGATGTGATGAGTTATTACATCACTGCACTGTACTCATTAATTAAAACATATCAGAGAAATTGAAAGTTGTTCCATGTCTAGGCTGCTTCAAGATTTTGAACCTCCTCTTGAAGAAGATTCATTTGGCAATTCTAAACAAGTTAGATGTTAACTTTCAGAAAGTTCCCAAAGTATTTCCATAAAGAACAATTCACCATTGAGGCTGAACTTTAACCTCCATACAAATATAAGCGTGTAGGACTCATCAGCTCTTGAGTGCCCTTCCAGGAATTCATGAGCCTCAACCTAAAGGCTTTACTATTCGTCACTTAGAAGACTTTCACCTAAGATAAATCAGCTTCTTTGAAGAGGACGCCTCCATGAAGATACCACCATTGTCCCGAACGCAAGAAAACACAAGTTAATCGTCACGAAGACGTTTCAACATGTATGCAAACGTTTCATTGTGTCTAACTTCCACACACAATGCATGCAGCTGAGTACACAATACAAAAACAAACTGAAGTCCTGTTATAACACGTGAGGAGTAGTCACAGGATCCTGCAATCTCTTTTAACAGATCTGTGTGGCAGGTGATTCTTCAATTTTGCTTGCCTTGTGGGACGTTGTATCAGATTTCTCAAGAACAGGTTTTTAGAATTGAATACTGCTTTTTGGAATGCCTTCACAGTTAATGAGAAGTTATATCAATAATTATATCTTACTGTGGGACCAAAGGATAAGTCAAAGGCTTCTGCTTCTCATAATACACATAACACGTAACCGACTGTAGAATACATTGTGGATGTCAATTATATGTAGAGTACCTAAGATGTCTACATCATCCCCATTACCAGGCACTAAATGGTGCAGTTAAAAAGTGAATAATGGGTTGGCTTACTACTGTATGTAGTAAACAAGATGCATGCTTACTATAAGCTCGAATCATCATAAGTTATAAACAGCTGCTCAGCACTGTCACTTCTCGATACCATATTCCCATAAAAATGAATAACTACGTTACATTTAACAGTGTACGGTGTACTTGGCAATACGGGGAATCGAGACGATAAAGTACGGACTTCTGAACAGAAAGTCCGTGGTTTAAAACCCTTCAGGACTGCCCTACGTAACTAAGGTATTTGCAGGTTTTCCTCAGTCTTCATAAGCAGGCTAAATGCAGGGAGGTATCCTAAATGTTTCTTTCTTGAACTCCCTTTATCAAATATAATTTTAGTGTATATGTTACCAATTCCCACCACCTGTGGCACTCTATGTAGTAAGGAAGGACATTAAACTCTACTTTGTAAAACATCTGATATGTTTCATGGACACAGCTTTCTCTACCTATTCGTCAACAAATCATTCTTAAACAAGCTTATTCTTTTACCCACTACACGCTAATCGAGATAAACATATATATTTCCTTGCAGGTATAATGGGAGTACCAGCATACAAGCTTAAACGACAGTTAACGCGTTTAAGAGCTGATCGCTGTGTGATATGGTTTTGAACGTCCTGTATCAGAGTTTTCGATTGGGTGGGACTCCATGGGACCGTGGTTCCAAAACTCATGGCTACAACTGGGCGGCGATGTCAAAGCTGAGTTGTGGCACGTAGATGTACTCCGGCACCAGTCTGGAGGGCTGGGAGATGGCATGCAAGGTCGCTATCGGCCCTAGTAGAGCTCGGTGGTCTTCCCATTTGGGGTTGATGCGAGTAAGTAGGGTATGCTCTTCCGTTCTAGAGTAAGCGAGTAAAGGAGCATTTTAGACTCCAGGTATTGCCCTAAGGAAAGAGCCTTGGATGGCAAATATTATATATAACTAGTTATTATATATAACTAGTATGTATAAAATATAGGGAAATTGTTACTATACAGAACAGACAAGTTTATTTAAAATAACAACTTACATATTTCTAGCGACGTTTTGTGCTGTGAGCCATTTAGAAGATACTAGAAAAAACAATAGAATCGCAGATTGTTGCAAAAACAATAAAATATTGCTATTTTTAGAAACAATCTTTATGGGAAACACATTGTTCAATTACTTTGTCTAAATTGATAGTTTTATAATTGTTATGTTTTATACGATTGTTGTTGTTATTTTTTATTATTGTCTTGTTATATTTGCTATCCATAATACATTTTTGTATAACGTTAATTGCTATTTTTACTATTTGTCTTTAGGCAAAACCTAAATAGGGTCAGATGGTTAAATAAATAATTGTCACTGGTTTGAATTTTGCAATATTTTTACCGTCTTTGGCGTGATCATCATTAATTGATTCTCGCGATATCATGGAATTTCATGGTTAACACATAGTAGCAACTCTGTTTTGGCTGTCGCTTTGGTTGACGCATACTATAAGTAACGCCAAAAGTTTATCTCAATTATTATGAAGCAGTTAGACAAACATGCTTTGCAATATTAGTTTATAGAAGCTATATAAAAATAAACAATAGTACATAGAGAAAGACTTGCGACTGTAGCATACCGGATCTATTTTATCATCATCATCATCATCATCATCATCATCATCATCATCATCATCACGGTATAAGCCTTGTGGCCCTTTCCGACTTCAAGGAAATTGAATGGATCTATTTTATTTGACTTTTATTACTATTAGAAATGCAACAGAACTATAATGGAACACATGGAAGTGACCGAAAACTGTTAGCATACTTGTAGGCCCCGGTTCCAAAATGTTATTGTGGGATGTAGTATTTGTGCACTCACTTGTAATGCGGAAGATCGGAGTTCTATTCCACACTTAGTAGTAATTGTTTTATCCACCTAACCAAGCTCTAAATGGGCTAAACAAATTTCTAGTAATTTGCAATTCCACTGCAGAACCAACATGACTAAGACATTTTAAAACATTTTTAATGTCCATCGCTTATCTGAGTATCCTTTAAAATACCTTTATAAATTAAATCAATACAAACATCATTGGAAATGGTTATGAAAAATCTAAATTCCACATAAATTAGTCATTCTGATTAGTGATTTCCTCTGTGAAATAATATTTTTTTATCTCTTACGGATAGAATGAATGAAGGGTCTTCACTGGCTTTTCCCAGCTAATTTTCATGCAAACGGTATTTGAATCTGTCATTGAAAATTTTTAAGAGAAACAAAAGTAACGAAAAAAGGGTAGTTTGTAGTCTTTCTTGAAAATCTTGCCTCTCATTCTTTGAAAATACTGAGCTTAAACGTTTGACATTTATCCGACTTATGCGATTCACAGGCAGACTGAAACTCGCAGAGATTTTTAAAGAAACATTAGATTTTATTCCGGGAACTTCAGAACGTGTATTTGCGGTGAATCAAATTTGTATTAAATTCTTTGGTGAAGTGCAATAAATGATTCCTTTGCTTACTACAGCAACAAGTAAAAACAGAAGTAGATGTTAACTTTTCTTTATTAAAAATAAATTGTTCTCATGTTTCCACTACTCAAGGAAATATATAATTATAATCATAATTGACATAAAAGCAATAATTTAAATTATTTATTGTAAAATATTATACTTTTTGATTGGTAATCAAAATTAACTATATTGGCATTTTAACTTAAATGCCAAAATTATTCTAAGATATAACTAAAGGTTTATAAAGGTCATTAGAAAAACGTGCTGAGGTCTGAAATGAATAAACGGAGGCTATAAATGGAAATGTTGTTGAGTATAAGGAGGCCTGCTACCGTCTCCGAGGCTCAGAGCGAGCCCGTCAGCCGAGGGAGGTCGCGGCCGAAGAGACACCGGCACCGACCAACCCATCCATCACTCCACCTCCACAACAAACCCCCACCCCTACCACACCACAGTACCCAGAGGTGATGGCATGGTTGCAGCAGCTGCTGCAAAACCACGGCCAGAAGCTCTGCGAGCTGTTGGTGAAATTCCTCACCGCCACCGACCAAGCCAGCAAAATAGCTGTAGCCATGGAAGGTCTTGCTCTCCTCACCACCATTACCTGCGCCACCCAGAATGGCAGCTCGAACTAGGGTAAACACCTCGTTCAGGTTCGCGTTCTGGAACGCGTGCGGTTTGGCCGGAAGGGAGAACGAGCTCCACCACTTTGCTGGCGAGCATGCACTTGACCTCATCCTGGTTTCAGAAACGCATCTCCACCAGAACCTCACATCCCGACTCCAGGGCTATCACTGTCTCCGATCGGACCGCGTCGGCCGCCGTGGGGGCGGCACAGCGATCTTCGTGAAGAACAGCGTGGTCCACAAACCCATCCAGCTCCCTCCACTTCAAACCCTTGAGGCCACGGCTACTTGTATCCACCTCGGCGGTATTGAGGTCCTGATGGTGTTTGCTTACCACCCACCCCAGAGGCAGTTCGTTGCTAACGACTACCTCTCCATCCTCGCCCTACACCCACATGTCATTCTGGCCGGGGACCTAAATGCCAAGCATCCGCGTTGGCATTGCGGACCCCGCGCGGACAGAAGAGGCAACGACACAGTCCACATGGTTGACGCGGACCCTCACCTTAGAGTAGAGGGCCCCTGGCAACCCACCCATTACCCGCGAGGTCTGGGATAGCCATCCGTCATAGACTTCGCGATCATCAAACATTTTCCATACCATGTTTCATTCACATCCATCAACGCACTTCATTCCGACCACAACCCAGTGTTGGCTACCACCAACACCCGGGTTGTCAGCCAAGAGGTCCCGGTTCAACACCGGAACGTCGACTGGGACTGTGTCAAGAGTTGCCTGAATGGCTCCATCCCAGCCAACCCCAACATTACCAACATACCAACCCTCGAGGCGGCGGTCACTTCCTTCACCTCTGTGGTGAAGCGAACGGTCCACAACCTCACTGTCCACACCCCAGCTGCTCTTCACCCCGATCTCTTGCCCCTAGAGCTACTTTTGCTCATCCGCCGCTCTTGGGCGGCTCGCAGACTCTGTCAGAGGCACCGCACACCGCACAACCTAGCGCTTCTCAGGCGTTTACGCCACGAGGTGCGTCTCCGACTGCGCGAGCACAGAGTGCGCGCGTGGGAGGACACGATGTCTCGTCTGAACCTGGGTGACGGCGACGTGTGGCGGATTGCCAGACGACTCAGAAACCGAGGTGGGTCCCACACCTCCCCTATCCATGGCACCCAAGGCCTGGCCTACGAACCCCAAGCCAAAGCAAATGCGTTTGCTGAATACCTGGAGAGGACCATGCGGCCGAGAGATGAGCCGCAGGACCTGGACTTCTCCGACCGTGTCCGTAGGGAGTTACGTCGATATCTCCGACGCCCTCTTGAAGACGCGGATCGGCTCCCTATCGTCAAACCCAGTGAAGTCCAGGGCGTACTCCGACGCCTCAACCACAAAAAGGCCGCGGGGCCTGACGGGATAACACTTGTCATGCTCCGCCACCTTCCCTTCAAGGCCGTGCTCTACCTGACTAAGGTCTTCAATATGTGTCTCGCCCTCAGCCACTTCCCACGAGAGTGGAAAGAGGCCCGGGTGATTTGCATACTGAAGCCAGGGAAAGACCCGGCTCATCCTGCCAACTACCGATCCATTAGCCTCCTACCCGTACTCTCGAAGGTATTCGAGAGGCTAATACTCGCCAGCTTGTCCCCAACCTTAGGGGACATTCAAGCCATCCCACCTCCTCAGTTTGGGTTCCGGCCTGGCCACTCAACACCCCAGCAGCTACTGCGCGTAGTGGAGGCTGCCGCCCTGGGATACCAGGACAAGGCCTACACCGCCGCGGTCTCGCTGGACGTTGAGAAGGCCTTCTCTACGACCTGGCATGCCGGTCTCCTCCGGAAACTCATCCAACTGGAGCTACCTACACGACTCATCCACCTACTACATTCATTCCTTAAACACAGATCCTTTGTGGTCTCAGTGGCGGGGAATAAATCCACACGCAGGCCAATCCGAGGCGGAGTCCCCGAAGGTTCTGTTCTATGCCCCACGCTCTTCAGCGTCTACGTGGCTGACTTACCTACAGAGCAGCACGTCAACATAGCCCAGTATGCTGACGACGTGTTGCTCTACACAACAAACAGACACCCTAACAGAGCCTTCCTCCCAATACAGCGACACCTCCGCCTCATCCAAGAATGGTGCAGGGGTTGGCGATTGTCCATTAACCCGGAGAAAAGCCGCGCCATACTTTTTACTAAGCGCCGATTCCCCGCCAATCTCCCCACATTCACCTATCTGCGAAGAAGGATTGAATGGGTAAACTCCATCTCCTACCTGGGAGTGAAGCTCAATAAGGGCCTTACTTTTCGGGAACACATCAACGACCTGTCAGCGCGGGCCGGTGGGGCAACTGCCTCACTATACCCAATGCTGCGGTCGGGGATGCCAATTCCCCTGAAGCTACGCCTTTTTCGGGCCCTCATAATCCCACTCCTCCTATACGCCTGTGAAATCTGGGGCATGGCCGCAGATTCCCATCTCCTGCGTCTGCAGCGTATACAGAATAGAGGTCTTCGGATAACCTACTCTGTATGCCGCAGATTCCCTTCGAGACTACTGCACGAAGCCTCGTCTCTTCCCTACGTGGAGGACGAAATCAGGCGCCGGGCAAACAAATTGTACGACCAGATTCCACAACACAGGAGTGCCCTGGTTAGGTCTCTTGGGGACTATGACCCCACTGAACGCACGCGTGTGGGACACCGGGTTCCCCGCATGGCTTGCGGGCATCCCCAGTAACGAAGGAGACACCCCTCCAACAGCGAAAGCTGAATACCTTGACAGTCCTCCAAGACAAGCTTGGATTCTAAATTCTAAATTTTACGAACCTCCACAATGGACCCCATCACCAGCAGTGCCCAGCGGAAGTTGCACACTGAATAAGCAGCCGCTGAGGAGCAAAATCTTGCTGCCTCCTTACAACCTACTACCTCAATCTTCACCCGCCATCCTGCAAAACCCCACATCCCGTCATAAAGTGGTTAAGCCCTTAAAAGGGCAGGTACACGCATGACACACCTCGGGCTGTTCTCAGCCTGCCAACTGGTAGTCTAGTCTAGTATAGTTCAACACATAAATAAATGGAATAGCTCGTCGTATGTGGCACAGGACCTTTAATTTTGATGGAGTTCAAAAGCTTACGGTCTTTATGAAACTCAAAATCTCAAGCATTTCTTCGAGCCGAGTTCATCATGAGGCTTGGAGGAAATACCAAGAAAGTAGCCTTGAACGTATTCTTCATTATTAGCCAATTGGATCCAAACCAGAAATGTAGTGAGGTGCAAATGGGAAGAAATAACTCATGCGGCTGTCTCTGAAAAGAATCTGATGATGGTAATAATCACGCAATTTCAATGGCAACGACAAAGATACAAGCTCTCTGGTTTATTAACTGTTATTTATTAACATCTTCAACACAGCTGCCTACGTGGTAAAAACAAGAGTAGTATATTAGAACAAAAACTAGTAACTTCAGTTCTTGCATTTAATAACTCGCGGTGGACGTAAGTGTTGTTTATTGCATCGTCTTCCTTGCCAGTCGCTGTTGCTGCTTCATTTGCAATAACATCCTAAACACAAATTCCGTGCAGCCTTTAAGGCAAAGGTATTTCTAATGATGACTATCTTCAAGGAAGCTTCTTTGCAGAGTGACTGTAAATACCTGCAAAATCATTACAGGTAGGAATCTGCGAGGAATGGGAATATGTAGATTTCCATAGTAATCGAATATGTTGGTTCCTACAATTTTGTAGGTTGATGAAGCATTCTAGCAACCTTAGCATAGATTGGTGTGACTAAAAATAATAATATGTTCTTTGTTTAAAGTCACATTTTCATACAACTAGGCATTAAAACTTGGCCAGAAATGCTTAAAATATATAAGAGACGTATCCGGAAAGTAACGGCCGGTTTGGAAAAAAATTTTGTTTTCAGAATAACATATTTTATTTCTACAGATTCCTGAACTCATTTTCGAAAGCATCTTTGAATTGCCGTATCAAATGTTCACTATTCCATCTCTCATTGCATTTTCGCGGTAAATTTCTACAAGTTGACCATGCATTTTAGTTGGTTTTACATTCCTTCAACGCACTTCACAGTCTGCGGAATCATAAATTTATCTTAAGCAGTTTGAACGATCACTAACAAGTGTAATCACAACAAGATCCGGCTGTAATGCGTCAGTGGACAGACAATGAGCCAGAAAGACGAGTACGCATGCAGTAGAACGAACTTATATTTACTTTCCGAACACGCCTCGTATGTTACATTACAGTATTCAGTAACTTCATCGAGAAATGGCAATCCAAAGAAATGCGTCAACCCCCTTCCTGTTTCATTCTCACCAGTAACACACTGCTTACAAATTAAGTCGCTGTACAATGATCACAGTCATTTTATTGTAACATTGGTTAAGCGCTCTATGGAGATGATGTTGATTGCTAAGGAGCAGAAACAATAACTTTATAAGTTTTACATGGTATTTTTTGAGAAAGTTAATGATAAAGATAGTTCAATAAGTGTATTGTATTAAATTGATGTATATGAGGCAATTCCTGACTGTACAAGTGCGTGAAATAAAGCAATTAAAAAGGTAAAGAGTTTCAGAACTGAAACGAAAGCCACGAAAGCCAAATGGAAGAAATGATGCAAGAACCACTGGCCAATATGACAGAAATAAGGACGGAAACGAAGACAGAAAAAAAAAAAACAGAGATGAAGCCAGTGAACTCCGAAATAAACGCAGAAATGAAGGCAGTGTATTTCGGAATGATAATAAAAATGTCCAACACGAAGTTAAGAGTTATCGGCGATGATCGACGGGCAACTGATTGGCGTGAAGGAAGCCGAGAAAGATTTCGGCTAACACATTAATGTTGGGGAACATATTACCGCCCCGGAAGACAGTGTCAATGGCAATACTACACAACCGAATGCTAGATGGAACAAATTCTCGGCGAAACTAAGAACTTGGCGGTCGAGGCATCAGGACGGAACACATTCTCGCACGTTAAGCCACCCAGATACGATAGCACGTCAAACTTAGAAGTCACAATTCGCCATCGTAGCCGTACGCAACCGATGGTCCATGTAAGAGGAAGCTGAGCAGCTGATAGGTAGCTTCCAGGAACGGGCGGCAGAAATACTGAATGTGATTCCGACATCGGCAACGTCGCACAACATCTGGGAGGCTCCTGAAAACCAGGCTGGAAAGCACCATCTGTCTGCAGCCATCGCAGTCAGCTCAAGTCAAGGCTATAAGGGAGATGTAACACGAGTTCGCGTGTTAATGAAGAACCAGTGAATAAGGCTCTGGTAATTGAGGAGGTGGTCCTGGGTATGGAGCGCCATAGGAGGCAACGATCGACGTCGGCAGGACAAGGTAACGTTCTGAAGCCCAGTGAATATGTGGAAGTCTGGAGAGTAACCCTGGAGGAGGTTACGTTAGGGCCCACCAGTGAATTAGAGCGCTTTCCTTAAATGATTCCTACACTTTCAAAACTTTGAGACCATTTATCTCAACATGCCATTTTTCTACTAAAACTCTTGTTGCAACCAGGTACTCAATTGTACAAGTTCATTAAATAAAGTTATTAAAAAGGTTAAAAAGTTGCAATATGCTTACAATTCTCAAGCCTTAGCATAAAACATCAGATGAATCTTGTGATTATATTGTGACTTTTGGTGGGTGTAAAGTAAAGAAGACAGATGTAGTCGAGATAAAGAAACACTTTTATTTCCGTAAACAGTAACTTTGTACACTCGCTGCAACAGCAAGAAAGTCTTTACCGATTCACCAACAGCACGGCTCCGAATTCGTAACACAACAACTGTCCCTTCTCCGTCAGCACGACTCCTCAACGCTTCGCATACGTCTGTCCTTTCCGTCGGCACGACTACTGAACGCTTCACATACGTCTGTCCCCTGTCTGTCGCACTTTACCGCTATTTATATCTCCCAGGCACTATTCTGGAAAGTTCAGTTATTGCGGTGAAATACAAAGCAGAAGATTCCAGAAGCCTCTATCCTTTTCTCTCTTTCGGCAAGCGCCCCAACAATGCGGCCATTCTCTGTCTCTTTCCTTCGGCTCCTTTGCGGTAGTGCCGACAATAATGCGATGGGTGACAATATTGTTGGCAATTCCATGATTTCGTCCAGTTTTGCAACTGTCACTTCACTCAGTTTTCACTGTCATCCTTAGTTCAAACTTCAGTGAGACTTCGCTAATTCACATAGCTCACAGTCACTTTACTGGTGCGAAGTAGTAATTGTCACTCTCACTTTACTTTCCTCGCAACTCTATGAAATACGCACGACGCAGCCTCTTCTTCCCGACCATTCGCGCTCTATGGCGTCAACACAAGACATCTCGATTCCCTTGAAGCAACAGCACTCACTGGAAGGCGCCCTACCCGTCACAAACTCCACTTTTAGTTGCAACAAAAACCCACACGCTAACTCACTCGTTGAGTTGTTCACTCATTAACTTACTCTTTTACTCCTTAACTTCGCGAGGTTGACGCAACTTGCAAGAATGTTTGCTTATATAGGCACTAGAAATTTCTACACGGTTCCAGAACCTTCGAGATGGCAAAACTTCTAAACAGTTCTGGTTATCTGACGAAAACGCTTCCGATGTTTACGATAGACAAGCGCTCGGCTTAGCTGTTTACTATTTCGACTGCCCGACGCCGACTTCCCGATAACCTAGGGCCATAGCCACAGTATACAATGTGCAAGCAGAGGAAGCAGGGAAAGCAATAATAATAATAATAATAATAATAATAATAATAATAATAATAATAATAATAATAATAATAATAATAATAATAATAATAATAATAATAATAATAATAATAATAATAATAATAATAATAATAATAATAATAATAATAATAATAATAATAATAATAATAATAATAATAATAATAATAATAATAATAATAATAATAATAATAATAATAATAATAATAATAATAATAATAATAATAACAATAATAATAATAATAATAATAATAACAATAATAACAATAATAACAATAATAATAATAATAACAATAATAATAATAATAATAATAATAATAATAATACTAATAACAATAATAACAATAATAACAATAATAATAATAATAATAATAATAATAATAATAACAATAATAATAATAACAATAATAACAATAATAACAATAATAATAATAACAATAATAATAATAACAATAATAACAATAATAACAATAATAATAATAACAATAATAACAATAATAACAATAATAACAATAATAATAATAATAATAACAATAATAACAATAATAATAATAATAATAATAATAATAATATTAATAATATTAATAATAATAACAATAACAACAATAACAACAATAACAATAATAACAATAATAACAATGATGATGATGATGATAATAATAATAATAATAATAAAATAATAATAATAATAATAATAATAATAATCATAATAATAATAATAATAATAACAATCATAATAATAACAATAATAACAATAATAACAATAATAACAATAATAACAATAATAATAACAATAATAATAATAATAATAATAATAATAATAACAATAATAACAATAATAATAATAATAATAATAATAATAATAATAATAATAATAATAATAACAATAATAATAATAATAATAATAATAACAATAATAATAATAACAATAATAACAATAATAACAATAATAACAATAATAACAATAACAATAATAACAATAATAACAATAATAATAATAACAATAATAACAATAATAATAATAATAATAATAATAATAATAATAATAATAATATTAATAATAATAACAATAACAACAATAACAATAATAACAATAATAACAATGATGATGATGATGATAATAATAATAATAATAATAAAATAATAATAATAATAATAATAATAATAATAATAATAATAATCATCATAATCATAATCATCATAATCATAATCATCATAATCATAATCATCATAATCATAATCATCATAATCATAATCATCATAATCATCATAATCATCATAATCATAGTAATAATCATAATCATAGTAATAATCATAATACTAGTAATAATCATAATACTAGTAATAATCATAATACTAGTAATAATCATAATACTAGTAATAATCATAATAATACTAGTAATAATAATAATAGTAACAACAACAACAACAACAACATTAATACTAATCGTAATAAATTATATATTTAATGCATTGTCATTGTCGTTGTCGTTGTCGTTGTCGATAGTCATTTTATTGTAACATTGGTTAAGCGCTCTATGGAGATGATGTTGATTGCTAAGGAGCAGAAACAATAACTTTATAAGTTTTACATGGTATTTTTTGAGAAAGTTAATGATAAAGATAATAATAATAATAATAATAATAATAATAATAATAACAATAATAATAATAACAATAATAACAATAATAACAATAATAACAATAATAACAATAACAATAATAACAATAATAACAATAATAATAATAACAATAATAACAATAATAATAATAATAATAATAATAATAATAATAATAATAATAATAATATTAATAATAATAACTATAACAACAATAACAATAATAACAATAATAACAATGATGATGATGATGATAATAATAATAATAATAAAATAATAATAATAATAATAATAATAATAATAATAATAATAATAATAATAATCATCATAATCATAATCATCATAATCATAATCATCATAATCATAATCATCATAATCATCATAATCATAGTAATAATCATAATCATAGTAATAATCATAATACTAGTAATAATCATAATACTAGTAATAATCATAATACTAGTAATAATCATAATACTAGTAATAATCATAATAATACTAGTAATAATAATAATAGTAACAACAACAACAACAACAACAACAACATTAATACTAATCGTAATAAATTATATATTTAATGCATTGTCGTTGTCGTTGTCGTTGTCGTTGTCGTTGTCGTTGTCGTTGTCGTTGTCGTTGTCGTTGTCGTTGTCGTTGTCGTTGTCGTTGTCGTTGTCGTTGTCGTTGTCGTTGTCGTTGTCGTTGTCGTTGTCGTTGTCGTTGTCGTTGTCGTTGTCGTTGTCGTTGTCGTTGTCGTTGTCGTTGTCGTTGTCGTTGTCGTTGTCGTTGTCGTTGTCGTTGTCGTTGTCGTTGTCGTTGTCGTTGTCGTTGTCGTTGTCGTTGTCGTTGTCGTTGTCGTTGTCGTTGTCGTTGTCGTTGTCGTTGTCGTTGTCGTTGTCGTTGTCGTTGTCGTTGTCGTTGTCGTTGTCGTTGTCGTTGTCGTTGTCGTTGTCGTTGTCGTTGTCGTTGTCGTTGTCGTTGTCGTTGTCGTTGTCGTTGTCGTTGTCGTTGTCGTTGTCGTTGTCGTTGTCGTTGTCGTTGTCGTTGTCGTTGTCGTTGTCGTTGTCGTTGTCGTTGTCGTTGTCGTTGTCGTTGTCGTTGTCGTTGTCGTTGTCGTTGTCGTTGTCGTTGTCGTTGTCGTTGTCGTTGTCGTTGTCGTTGTCGTTGTCGTTGTCGTTGTCGTTGTCGTTGTCGTTGTCGTTGTCGTTGTCGTTGTCGTTGTCGTTGTCGTTGTCGTTGTCGTTGTCGTTGTCGTTGTCGTTGTCGTTGTCGTTGTCGTTGTCGTTGTCGTTGTCGTTGTCGTTGTCGTTGTCGTTGTCGTTGTCGTTGTCGTTGTCGTTGTCGTTGTCGTTGTCGTTGTCGTTGTCGTTGTCGTTGTCGTTGTCGTTGTCGTTGTCGTTGTCGTTGTCGTTGTCGTTGTCGTTGTCGTTGTCGTTGTCGTTGTCGTTGTCGTTGTCGTTGTCGTTGTCGTTGTCGTTGTCGTTGTCGTTGTCGTTGTCGTTGTTATTGTTATTGTTATTGTTATTATTATTATTATTATTATTATTATTATTATTATTATTATTATTATTATCATCAATCTTAATCTAGTAGGATGTTGCACAGGTTAATATGTTTATCACGGATCTAATATGAGTTAATTCTAGATATACATTAATTAAGAGGAATGTTCCTGAAAGTTTGGAGGTATCAGAAATACCCGGCCACTATCGCTTAGTATTACGAGCACTTCATGTATTATTTATTAGAAATGTGTATTCCTATTTAACATTGATACATCATAAATGTACACAGAATATGCATAAGCTAATGAGAAATAAAAACAGCGAAAATGTATTGCTTAAAATATGGAAAATGAATAGCAACAACGTTTCCCAAAAGGTTAATACACAAAAATTGTAAGCAACACATGTTTTGTATGATAGTATCCTGTTTGAGGGTCTAGTGTGGAGGTGGAGGAGAATAAAAATTTCTCCCCGGCGGGGAATCGGACCCCGGTCTCCCGCGTGACAGGCGGGCATACTGACCACTATACTACCGAGGACCACATGTGTGAGCCATAACTCAATAGGTACTCTAATAAACTAGTTTCGAATTTAATTGGTTTTGTTAGAAAAACAGGAAAGTAGGAATTCAAGTAAATGCCGTTCTGGTAATACCAATACGTTCAGGTTATTAATTAGATAAGAGGTTTGGTTATCATTCTACTATAATTTTACATTGCAGCATATTTATAGCTTTCAACCTCAGGCTTTTTGTGCTCTCGCACTTTTCCTTCGTACTTACACGTCGTTTTTTCGAAAGGATTTAGCACGTTACGTACATAGTTTTTAATGACTCTTCAAGTTCAAGCCCGTTTGGAGTTGTATTCCTGCTCATTTGTTCCCTCAAAACTAGGGTTCAAGTCAGATGTGGTTAGAATTTTTCTGAAAGTTTGGCCGAAAAGGTTTTTTAGGTCGAGCTGCGAGGGCCGTTCGGCACTCTATAGCACACACACAACCTCCCCCTCCCCCCCCCCCCCCCAAAAGAAAAAACAGTGTCATTTACACAGGAGAATGTCTTTGCCTTTGAACGCGTAATGGCGCTGTGGAGTGCGGAGCTTCTTGATAGGATGTGAACAGAGCAACACCAGCAGTTCAAAATTACTGTCTACAAGTCAGTTAAACTGTAAGCAGTGCCAGTGTTGCTACAATATTATATCGCATGGTTTCTTTAGTCTCCAATAAACACAATTCCTTTGTTTCATTATTATTGCTTTGTTTGAAGCGGTAATGTAAGGTATTACTGATGATCTTTCGCGAAATATTTGTCTCGGGTAAGAAAGGCTACGTCACTTTTGAAGCAGGGTAGAAAACGTCAGGGGGAGATGAATACACAATGCGTTATCTCAGGTTCACTTGTGTCAACCACAAGATCATACCTGGACTCCTAGTCAAACACAATACTGAGAGAAGTTTCCCAAAAGGCATCATCCAAATTGTTATATAACTATACAGAACCCTACACACATACACACAGGCGCGGATCTAGAAATATTCAATAGGGGAGGCCCGGTTACGGTCCACTACCACTTCTTAATAATTAAATTCATGCTAAAACATGACTAGCAAAGTATTTAACTGAAAGAAACAATGTTTAAAGGTAGTACATACCCATACCAATTTTCATAGAAATCGGTTTGTCCATTTTGCGTGATGATGAGGTAACACACATATAGCATTTATAGCAATAAAGTAGGATATGACAGAGCGGGGGGGGGGGGCAGGCAACCCCCCTGGATCCGCCCCTGCATACACAAAGTTTTGGCTGGGTTTCTTTGTTTGCTCCTTCTTAGCTAACTGGAGAAGATAGTTCAGTGTCTTTTTTTTTTTTCTTTCTTTTTTTTAAAGCCACAATGGCCCTCTGTACTTCTAGCGTGAGAGGCAACCCGGTCCCAATGGCGGTGGGAGCAAGCATGAACTGGTTCCCTAACGTCTCCAGATTGAACGTATCCGACGCCACCTAAGTCTTACCCACTGTCCACTCAATGCCGGCGGTCCCCCTTGGTGGGATCTAGACAATCCCTGAATGACTCCAGGAACCGAACCTTTACGATGCTCACATCTACCGTCCAACCGCAACACATCGAACTATATGGCTCTAATTATTATTTATTTTTAAATTCTTTTTTTTTAAATAATTAATTTTATATATCTATAATTTCGATATTATGTGTTATATTCACACGACCTTCTTTACCTACTGTTTTACAAACTATACTTAGAAAAGCTTATTATTCTGTCTGCTTCATATCAGTTGAGACAAAAATCAGCAGAAATGTTCTATTACGCGCGGTCACACCACTGAGGATGTTCAACGCAGCTTCGAACGAAACGTCTGGAAGGAGATTTTCCACGGCCCACAAGCCGAGACAATCGTTTTGTATTTTATCAGTTTCCATTTATGGACGCCATTCTTCTCAGCCTCCATTCTGTATTGGGTGTGAAAGACCGTTTAATTTGCTCAGAGCCTTTTTGCCAGGCTCAAGTTTCTTTCACATCCCGTAAATCTAGGACACGGAACCAATGGCTTAACCTGCATAATTTCCGTTTCTATTATTCCGAATTATGATCATCATTAGTATCCCCATTATTATTTTATTAGAACTTTAATTATTATTCATTATTGCTATTTTTTTAATTATGACTATTATCATTATAATCACTATTATTAGTATCATAATTATTAGTTTTAATATTAATACTTTTGTTTCTTATGGTTTATTATTATGCCCTTATTTTCATCGTTATTATTATCACCTAAGGCTACTGTTATAGTGGCTTCATTCATAGAATTGGAAATTAACATGATGCTCCTGTTGATCGACACAATGTTCCAATCTTCTCGTGTCCATATGGACGTTTCTGAGAACTGAGGGTGTGGCAGATGCATATGGTTTAACGATTCTTTGAGGCAATTTCTTTCAAACGCAATGTTCATGGATGACTCCAAAAGAAATAATCTAATGGAATTAGATCAGGAGATCTTGGTGGCCAAGTATTGGCCCACATAGGCGCATCCAGCGTCCAGGAGACAACTAATTGAAATTGACCTGTAACAGTTACAGATATTGACACGTGGCGCATAACCGAAGTGTTTCCTCTGCCTAGGTTGACGCGGCGAACCTTTCGGCACAGGTAGCAACTTCCAGCAGCGTCGGGGAAGGGGTTCCAGAGTGCAAGTATCTGTGCCACCTGACCGCATTTGCCGAAACTCACCGCGCTACCAACCAAACCTGAAAGATGACAAGTGAAGGCAATGAGAAATGAAGGGAAAGGAATCCATGGAGAAGAGAATCTACTCCTGCATTCGCTTAGTGACAAAGGGAAACCACGTAAAAACCCAAGTCAGAGTGGGTGGTCGACAGGGACCTTCCGAATGCAAGTCGTGCACATTGCCGCGGCGCCACCCGACTCGGTGGTTTTTAGAGTATGTCAAGGGTTATACAAGTTAGGGATTTCAGCAATATACGCGCTGTATTAAACTCTTCAAATATAATTTTCTGTGAACGGAGTGTAGGCTTTTACATTTTTGATGCATCATGTTCTGTCGACCTTGACCGCGCGGGTTTAGGTTCCCAGGACCAGAGACGCACTTGTTATTCATTAGACACCAGGCGCAAATATGATGAGCATAATGTATAACGGGGATTTCCTAGCCGGCCCGGGCGTGTAAAGGACTAAATCCGTCCCAAGAACTTGAAACGATAAAATCTTGGTTACACAACCAACTTCGTCTTTCTCGTTCTAAGTAAATGGAGTCCTCCACAAAACTATCCCTATCCCATTCATGGTTAACCTTTGTCATCGTGCGTAATGCTTTTGTATCTTTATTACCTTACATTTTTTCCACATTCGAGGCCAAGTTGCGGAGTCATGGATTTAATTTTCTACCTTCCCCATATAGATGCAGCTCCTGTATTAGCGTTCGGCACTATAATTTGTGTGTTTACTTGGTTGTTACACTTATTAGGAGCACGAGAAATTTCCGTTGAGAAATTACTCACGATTGGTTACGTGAAGGTTGATTTACACAACGTACTTCTTAAAGAAATGAGTATGTAAGCAGAAGTAATGCATGAAGTCAAGCTTTCAAAGCTTCATTTTTCCATCCGGCTCTTAACGTTTAAAATTAATATAAATTATAGTAATTCTGTCTGTTAGAAGCACTTGTGGCTTTAAATGAAGATAGTGAAAAATGACCTCACAATTCTGTTTCCCATGCAATACCAAATACAAATGTCAAAGAAGTAAAGCTGTGGTCTAGTGGTTAGCATGTAAAATGTAAATAGAATGTTCATCTATATGAGGGTATTTGTGGGTGTACCAGGATTTCACCGGAAACTGAGACTACCTGGACCAAAAAAAAAAAAAAAGTGTTGCACTATCTTCATGTTAGTCGAGATAAATATTACCTTATTGTTAATTTTCTTGTAGGTGTAAGGGGAATGTGGGAATACAGTAGGCTTTGAGGGATAGTTAAAGCTGGTCGCTATATAAAGGCTTTGAAATTCCGTTCTCTTTGCACGGCTAAGAAATAAGAGATAAAAAGTGAATAATGACCTTCCACGAGAAAAGTTGAAGTATTGCTAAATTCACACAAATAAGAAATATCTCCGAAATGATCCACTATCTCTCTCTCTCTCTCTCAAAAAAAAAAAAAAAAAAAAAAAAAAAGAATGAAAGAAAAAAAAGCATTTGTACAGACCTTATGTGTTTTTACGAGATCTACATTTTTTTGTACTAAGATTTGGTCTATCTCTTACAGTTTACCAGTTATGCAAAGTCATCAAGAGTAAACAGGACTAAATAGGCCATAGACAGAAAATTCAAAATATACATTTCATTTGTCATAAAAATATCTTAAACATATTGCAGTTTAATCAAAATCGTTAGTGCCATTTTTTCCAAAATGAAATCAAAATTTTCCAAAAGTTTTTGCACGTAAAGGGCAGTTTTACGGTGGAGAAATGTTCTTCAAAATGTTCGTGTCACATCCTTGAAAGACATTAAACTTAAATACCAACTCTAGTTTTTAACCGACTTTTCGTTTTTGAGTTATTCTGTTCATAGACAGACAGGCGCGCGCGCGCACACACACACACACACGTACGCACAAGGATATTTTCCTAAAAATGATTTTTTTTTTTTTTGGATTCAGGGGTACTCAGAACATATTTCTAGTGAAATATCTCGACATCTAACTTTTGGGTTGAATACAAATTTATCATATTTTTCTCAAAAATGAGTTTTCATTTGTACATTTTTGCTACGCTGTTTTATTTTATATTTTAAATCCTGGTTTATACAGTATAATGAATAGGGCACATACGGCACCGCAGGCGGTGACACTGATGATACATGGAATGAAGATGATGGAATGAGAAACCGGAGAACCCAGAGGAAACCCGCCCCAGCGCCGCTTCATCTACCACAAATCCCACATCCGGTTGCCGGGGATCGAACCCAGGCCTCTTTGGTGAGAAGGGAATGGTATAATGCATAAGGAAGCTCTTAGTATGCAATAAAAACTTGTTATGAAGATGATGAACCAGTGATCGCTTAGTCTTTACTTTTCCTCTCAACAATACAGACAAGGGTGTCATAATCCAGGTAAGAAAATAGTGAGAGGAGATTTTGCTGGGGGGAAAACACGGCTTGCTTACACGTACCATCTTGCACAAGCACGGTGAATGTATAACTCATCCGTTTATGCTATACATTGCAGAACCTAATATGCGCAATATTCACATCATGTACTTCATGTCATGTCATGTCATGTCAGATCGCCCTTGTTCAGCTCACGCTTTTTATCAAGTATTCCTAACCAACACGTTTCGTAAAAGTCAACAAGATGCAGCTGTGGTGAGGTCATGTGCAACCGGAATATTCAGCTGAAACGAATCCCTTTATAGCAGAAATAATGATGATTCTCATTAGACATGGGACACGAACTGGGCTGAAATCCCGTACTGGAGCGCGGCGTTTGAATTGCAGATGAAACATTTTACTTGGAGAAGTAAGTTAACGGAGGATATGCACGCCATGGCCACCCATTTCATCGCTTTTCGAAAGCGGAACATTAAGGTTCTTCGGAGCTGATTGCCACGTGTAGTAAGAGCACCTGTATAACGAGACTGTAGTGAAATCTTGAGAGATTTTGGATCATCACGGTTTTATATTCGTGCTTTTATTCTCCTTTCTATCTACCTTCAGGGCAAAAACTGCACACCAATTGTGTATCAACACCTGAACTTGAAACTGTTATCTGATCAGATAATTCATTTAAAGAGTTCGAATATTTTTCATTCTCTACTGCTTCACTTTTTTTTTTGTCTTTTTCTGGGGTGGGTCCACTACTAGTCAAAGAGTTAATGGTGGACAAGACGGCGTAGGGGTGGGTTTCCCCCGGGTTCTCCGTTTCTCCCGCCTTCTCATTCCATACATGCTCCATCTTCATTCCATGTATCATCAGTGTCACCGCCTGCGGTGTCGCATGTAGTAAAAGTAGGAAAAAAAAAAGCATTGATGCCTATCTCTCCAGGTAAATTGTTAGATTCCATTAGTGATCCTTGAACTCCTTATCAGCCAAAATAGGATTTGATGGTATCCAGGTATATTGTGTCCATGTAGAGTCCCAGTTGGCATCACGAGGCTCAGTGCACCCGGACCAGACCTTCCAGCGGGGAAAAAATCCCCATGCCGGTACCGGGGATGGAATCCGGGTCCTCCGCGCCACAGGCAGGCACGCTACCACTGTGCTGAGGAGGCGGTCCAAATGACACGTTTTAACACCCCATTTTTAAAATAATTTTTTGTGCGTGTGTATGAGCAGCACAATTCAAAAACGAAAAGTTGGCTTTATATGAAACTTAAATTTAGTTTCTTGCAAGCACTATAAAGTTCCCTTTACATGAAAAAATTTTCATTATTTTGATTTTCTCACAAATGACTAAGGAGTTTTATTCAACTACCATATGTTTAAGTTATTTTTATGACAAATAAAATGTGTACCTGAATTTTCTGCGTGTGAAATCCTCTTCATTCTGAATGACTTTTGTATAACTGATAAACCCTAAGAGATAGATAAAAGCTTAGTACATAAAGCATACAGGCCTCTTTGAAGTGCACAGTATACGTCAGGTAGATTTTCTATCGTTTATTTCTGAGATATTCTTTGTTATTGATTTTAATTTTCAAATACTCTAACTTGCTTTCAAATGGTAAGTCGCTATTAGTTCTTTTCTCGTGCTGATGCAAGGGTATGGAATTCAAATCTACGTATCGCTCTAACCTTCTGAATCCTTACATCTACTACGAAATGTGTAAATGTTTAATTAAAGTTTATCTCGATTAATAAGAAATGGATAGAAAAATAAACGAAAGCTGGAATATAATAGTTATTCTATTCTTTGGTTAATGGCTCAAAAAACTATTGAGGTCTGTAAACTATAGATCATTAGGTCGTTGCAAATACATTATAGGATCCGTTAACTATTCCCTTCTTTAATGACATATGCAGCAAAACGAATGAGTCAATGTAGTCGGCATACGTCTGACGTTTGATGTCGCTGCAAGAAACTGATGCCACAAGTCCAGGGTTGTACCTATGATTTTGTTGACAAAGTCGTTTTGTATTTTCTGCAAGCTAAAATGGAGAACAAAAGGAATATAAGTAACATTTTCTCTGAAAGGGACAAACTATTAATGTCAACATTAATTTCAGAAAATAGAAATTGTATAAAATAGTCATAGACACAGTTACAAGTAAGTTGAAGTAAAAATATTGGCAATTAGCAAGATGTCCTCAGAATCCAGACTGCTTGGATTTCAATAAAAAAGTAACCTGTCCTGTTTCTGAACATTTCACTTTAAGCCAGAGTTTGATTGTAGTTTATAGCATGATAATATTGGGGAAATTATTAATATTATAGAAACCTTCCTTCAAAGTTTGTAAAGACCTGCCTTGAGGTATATTTACGCGTGTGTTCTGTACCTTATTCGAGCAATGCTGAGGCTCCCATGTCTTATTCAACACTGTAAGTGCGTTTGTAAACATGAATATGATCTATCACATTCTGAAAGACTCTTGTGTAATAACGAAGGGTGAGCAACAAAATGTTCGCGTTCTGTGTAACCAACATCTCATTTCCTGCTGGCACGGCCATACTTCGTGCACTTTTTCAATATGCAGCTGTACCACGCGCAAGATATTCATGAATGCTTGGAGAACCTAAATATAACTTTAAATTCTATGTTATATTTCTGAAAAGGATTGATCTCTATTTAAAATTCCTCGGTCTTGGTAAAATTGAACATTTGCTTTAACATTACACTTCGTTTTCAGCGCACATGTGGCATTACATAGTACCAATTTATTGCATAACTTGTAGTAATACACGTAATTGGCAACAACTCACACTCAGAATATGGTGGTTATATATTGTAACAAAATGACGAAAGTTCAGTCCAGTCACTTTTTCTTCCTTTTCTTCCAAAACCTTTCCAAAAACACACTTTTCTCTTTTGCACATTAACACAGTCTTTAGTCTTTTGTAATAATACAACTCACAACTATTTTCTCCTCTTAACCTTGACCCCTTGCTTTTACTGTCTTTCTTCACTTTCTCTCTCTCTCAAGCTGACGATACAATCACTCAACATTCATAACTGCTTCACTACGACGACACACGCAATTACACACATACACATACACACACACACTCACACAGACACTCAAATTACGAACTGACTGACTCCTGTCTGTAACTCACTACTAACTCCTCTCGTTGCCTCGCCTCCTTATATAGCGAGAATGACGTAACATGAACATTTCTCGAACTTCTACTGATGCGCCGGCTGCCGGACACTTCTCGAATAATCTGAAAAACCTATTTTGCTTTTGCCGCTCTAATTGTCACGCATTTTCAACAATCACCCGAGGTGACTTGAGCGTTTTTGATGCAAGCACTGCCAGTGGAGTGGTTTAGACCGACCTTTGTTGTCCGCCGCGGTCGTCGTTATATATGTAGGTAAAGATGCATACGCTTGAAAAAGCGAAGTCGCTTAACAGGGATGGTGGGTGGTTCCAAAAATTTTAATGAGGCAACATTATATTCTTAAACCACTTCTTGTTAACTGAGGATATCCTTGCACGTATCCAAAATTCGCTAACGTAAGTATTTTTGACGAAACAGCATTTTTGGTAGATACGCAATCTTTAATTGAAATGTAGTCTGATCGAATATAACCTCTTCGTCAAACTAAGTTTGTTTAACGAAGAACAGGCACAACACTTTCTGGGATAAAACCATAATTCTATACATACATCAATGAGTAATTCATATAGCAATAGATTTTGTTTACTTGTATCTGACGATGCCATACATATGAACAAATTAAGAGGAAACAATATGATGAAAGCAATAACGGTGGCCATCCCCTAACTGTTTATAGTTCCGAGATTCGACCTATAATTAAAGGGTCCATTAACGATCCAATGTCCTGCAACCTAGCATAAGGATAGTTTATAGAAGAACGTCTAGAGAAAGTTGCGTGAATGCAACATATTATTGTTTCTTTACGCTTCGCAATCTAATGATTTTTATAACCGAAGGATGACATTGTACATTTAAGCAAATTTTGATTTAAGCATTGCTTTTCCTCAACAGTGGAATCTTTCTCAGTTTGCAAATGTCAGCCGTCTTCACAACTGTTAATAAATAGAATATTACCATCATTTTTTGTAACCTAGTTTTCGCATATTACTATTAGCATGTATGTTCCTCTCACTCCGCGTGTTTCTAACACGTCTCCCAAGTATTTCTAGGACATTCTCTTCTTCTCCATATTGACTCCAGAACTAGACTTTCTTGCGACATCCAAGATTATGTATACAATCAACCGCGCTTTAAATATTGTTAACATCCTTCTCAAACTAGAACGACCCTGTTGTAAACATATGCCAGAGAAGAAAGAGAGAAAAAAGCGAAACGAACCTCTTAGATCGGTGGAGCGAAGTTCATGTGTTTTCCTTTAGTTGTTATATGCAATTAACTTCTTATTGTTAAATAATAAGCAGACTAACCTGTAATACTAATGAAACACGTCTTGTATAATAAGGTGTATTTCTATATCAAACGATGCGGCCCTCTGGTAACAAAATAGATCTGTAGGTAAATTCTGAATCAGATATTAATCGTGCAGTCTCACTTCTCTTATTTAAATATTAAGGGGGTAGTTACAGCTGGAGGGAAAAGTTGTGAGATTAATTTTATTTCCTTAAAGATGATAGAAACTTAGTTCTTGATACAGAAGAAGGAGAGCATAAAGGCATTCCACATAGGTATATCAATGACTTAACTATAACACTTTTTATGTATACATAACAAAAATACTGTCTGAAATTGTGTGCAGAAGTTAATGGAGGAGTTAATACAAAGAGATAAGTATGTTAGCACAAGTTTCTAGTCATCATTTCATCCCTAAACATGAGAGATTTCCATCAGAGTTCTAGCTCTGTGATCTAATATAGTCAGAGTCGCCAACCTGACATTGTTGGGGCATTAAGGAAGGCACGGGAGCTCTTGCTTGCAGAATACCAGATGTGCGAGCTTTATAAAGCTTGTTGTAGATGTGAGAAATGTCACTCGTGCCCCGCATAATGACCAACCTGTTTCATCCGAGTGGTGCTGTTTCTTAAGTGCTTTTCACTGCAACCAGTTTGTAATCCGGTGGTTGATGCACCGTTATGCATCACAATCATCTCTGGCCTTGATCCTGCCCTGAAACGTGGAATAACATCAAGAATAATTAGAAAATATATGGCTTGCTGCTTTCAAATGTAGCACTGCAAGATGTTTATCGGTGGCTTTGTGAGCCTAATTATCTTCAGAAGCAGGACGAATCAGAATGTCTCATTGCATCCTTATTTCGAAGAGGCAGCACTGACTGATGTATACACAAATCACAATTATAAAAAGAACTGTTACGATAAATATACTATGTTTATCGAGGTACTTAAGATAGTTGCCTTATTCTCCCCTTTTAATCAAGAAACAGTTTCTAGATTACGCAAATACAGTAACATTCACATCTCTAGTTTTATTCGCATCTTCTATCTACTGCATAAGAACAGAAAATGTCTGTGTATGCGTGTACAGTTCTTATGTCTCAAAGAACGCATTTACATTGGTTAATACTGCTTGCATCTTTCTCAATTCCTATTTTTACTTTATAGCATATTATGCACTCCGTAGCGCAGTGGTAGCCTCTGACGTGTGGATTTTCCCCCCGCTGGGAGTCTGGCACTGGCTGCACTCAGCCTCGTTAGGTCCTGAGGAGCCAATTGAGGAGAGCTACTGCTTGAAGAGTAGCGGCCGCTGTTCGAGAAGACCGCATATCCGGCCGGGAGGGACCGGGGCACTGACCACGTCCCACCTCCACTACTGCACCCCACTCATGAAGTGAGGGAAGTGGTCGGTTCGTTAGGCCTTGGCTGCCAGTTATGTTCTATTTGTTATTCGATTGTACATGCAAGAATCGATAGTTGCACCTTTAGCAGCGAAATTATTGATTTTATTGTTATTTTGGTCTTAACGTGATACAAAGAGTATTTATGCTATAACCTTTAACAAAGTAAACTTCTAAAAGCAAGAAGACAAATTGAGTTTATTAGAATGTTATTTTCAATACTAATACTAATTATTAAATAGAGTAGCTTTATTTCGTTCGAATGTGCGCAGACGGCAAAGTATTGATTACCACATGCGGATCTTGCTGATTAACAGTGTCGTTATGAACAGGTGCACCTTTGATTGGTGGATAGCAGTGACGTTATGAGTGCATGCTTCTTTGATTGGTAGATAGCAGTATGAGGTTAGGAAGAGGTGGATAGTGGCATATAAGTGTTACATTATGGTATGATCGAGCATAAATAATCATGCACATCCCTGAATGGCTTTGATAGCGGGTGATTTTCATATACATGTCACAGAATTTCAACATAATTTCATTGAATACAAATGTCAAATGATATTTTTCATTTTTGCTGCAAACATGGCAGATACTTAATGACTTGCAAGCCAAAAGACTAAAAGGGAAATTTTAAAATGTTTAAAACTGGGTTACTAGAACCGCATTATCAATTTTCACTCTGAACGTTGTCATAAAATAGTATTTTTGCTAATTTTGACAAAACTAGTGCACTCTGCTCCCTTATGCACAACTCGTTTCATACTAACTGGCACTCCATAGTTTAATATAGACAACACTGCATGCAGTTGAGGACCAATTTAAATTATAAGCAGGGCGAGGTATTTCGGTACCTGCTCTTCAAGTTTAGTGCACACGGACCGTAGCCCACGAAATGCCGGGCGCTACAACATAAACAAAGCTGCCTTACGCGCACTCAATCAAATATGTAAAGTGGCGTACAAATTAATGTAGATGAGCAGCTAATTTGAGATTACATGCAGGTTTACTGGATAGTCATTAAATACAGCATTGAGATATGTAAAATAACAAACTTGAATTATATAGAACAGACTGAATTATTTACCTATAGAGTTTATAAATTTATACGTAAACATTATTTTGGCTTGTTGCAATGCATGACCATATGCATTTTCAGTATCTCGAAAACAAAATTATAACACACCCTACATGTATTGTTTTCTCCATCTGTAGAGAAATGCTTTGAATCTAACTCATGCCTGGGCAACTCGCAGGGTTCTTTGATCGACTTTTATTTTTTGTCTGCTAAACATACAGTTATCGGTGCAAGGCGTGAGTAGGCTGATCTCAGTGAGCACCAGTTGCCTAGCCCTGATCTAGCTCCTCCACAATTGTATGGATCAATTTATAACTGGAATTCTGCTCTTGAGATGCACTGACATACTTGTTTCAATTGCGGAATTAATCCAGAGTACGTACCGAGTACGTACCGGAAAGGTACTGTTTATAAGATATAGTACAGCAATAAAGGTTACTCTAGCTATACTTTTAACTATTTATGTAACAATTTGCACTGATATATTCTATACTATAGAACTTGGAACAAATCTTAGGTTATCTTACAATTTCCAAAAACTACCCTAAATCTCATTTCGAGACCTGTAACTCCTTCAATTTTTGAAGCATCCTATATAGGTGCTCACAATTTTCCCCTTATAGTATAGGACGCGACGAAAATTATAGGTTTAACATACTATCCTAATTGATATTTTCAACCCCATATATGTAAATCGGTCCCATTTGAATAGTCTGGATAAATTGCCAGGCACTTACATTTTAGATCTGAGCCAAAACAGATTATAAATAATTTGAAAACTATTCCTGCATTATTTTCGATCCCTTACTTACAGAATGCACCAGTGCTAAGCCAGGTAAAAAGGGTAACATACATAACCTACACCAACTATGGGCAGAACGCGTTTTGTGATTACGACTGTAATCGTGGCGTGACTTGGAATAGCGCTGATTTCACGTATTCTAAAGCGTGTGTTCTGTGTCAAGCAAGTGTAGAACCTAGTGTGTTGGGGTTTGCCCACCGCTGACCTACACATAACCTCTCTGTGCTCGTAAAACTCATTAGAAGAAATAAGTGTTTGTACAATGAAACAGGTACTAACAGCGACCACATAGAATATTTACACCTTTGCGCAAACTTATGCCAACTCAATGTATCTTAATTGAAACGAACTGGTATAATGTTTTGAATATTAATCACATCAAAATGTTCGTTATTTGATTTGTTTTATTTTTGTGCAGCATGCTATTTAGTGGCCTAGAGTACGTCATTTGTATACTTTCAAAAATATCTATTTTTCACTCCTTCCAAAATACGCGGATTGTACCATTCTTTAATCCCCAGACGTACATTGTGTTGCAGTAAGGGTTAGTTACATGTTCGTTGTGTTTGATTTACGGAAGTACCTTCAAATCTTATGCGATAAACATCTGTTCATTAGTGACTTCTTTGGTACTGCTTATGTTAAAGAAGTCTGTCAATATTTGGCGACAAAGTCGAAGTGCATAGCCTTAGAAGATACACCAAGTGATCGTCGCGCAATCTATTGCGATACAGACTTTTAGTATAGTTCAGTTTGGAGAAACTCTGTTTGCAAATATATGTAGAACTATGCTCACTCTTGTACACACTATTATTGCAAAAGCTTTCTATATCTACTTCATTTTAATCGACAAAAGCATTTTCAGCATTTATCTTATTGCTAGTTTTCTTGTAGGTGCAAGGAGAATGTGGGAATACAGTAGGCTTTAAGCGATAGTGAAATATTTTAAGAGCTGATTGCCATGGGATACCTTTGGAATTCTGTTCTTTTTGCAAGGCCAAGAGATAAAAAACGAATAACATATTCGTATTTGAGAAAAGTATAAGTATTGGAAAATTCAAACAAATAATAGAGAATGTCTCAGAAATGGTTCACTCAAAAGAAAAAATAAGTATTTTACACTGTAGTATTTCTCCTGTGAGCAGGAGAACTCAAAATCGAGAAGTCGATCAAAAACCATTGTATTTAAGTTCAGCGTCTCCTACAAAAATGTTACTACAAAAAAAAAAAAAAAAAAGCGGATGTCACTGAAACAATTTATGTACAGTGCATCTTTTTTTATCTTATTTTTTGGAGTGCACCATTTCGGAGTCATTTCTTGTTCTTTCTTTGGCGTTTCCAAAAGTTATACTCTTCTCAAATAGGAGTAGCTTATTCGTTTTCTAATTCGGGATTTCAAAAGCATCATACAGCAACCCGGTCTTAAAACATTTGAATACCACTTAAAGCCTGCTGTAATACCATATTCATCCATTGCACCCTAAAGAAAATTAGGCAACAAGATAGTTTCTGAAATTGCTTATCTGAATTAATATGACGAAGGCAGAGGAATAAGCATTTTTAAGACTACTTTGTACAACACAAAAACAAAGTCATGTGAGCGTAACACATCAACCTTTTTCATTTATTTTATTTTGCGTTGCCATTGCCATGGACAATATCCCTTTCAGAATTGTCAATTGAATTTTTTAGAAAAAATAAACGAAACCTGACTTGGGTAATATATTTCATGATGGCATTGGCGAAAAATGGCTTAGTAGCAAGAGGAACAAATAAAGGAAGAAAAACCGATTGGATAAAAGCTTGAGCATGAGATTGGAAGTCGTAATGGAATCGATGCGCTTGTTTAGAAAGTAAATGTTCACAACGCCCTCTGATCTTGATCCTTAGCTTTGCGTGAGGCATTGAACAGAGTGCAGGTGGCCAGAAGGTTGGTATACCTACAAATAGTTTACTCTGATACGGGGAAGATTACACACCATGTTTTAGCGTAACGGTGAAAGGTAGAGTTCATAGCCTAGTGACCGCGATATCAAGTCCCATGTTTAGAGAAATGAAGCGAAGGCTTGCAGATTACAAATTCTACGTAATCACATAGTACGCCTTTAGGCATTATAACTACAGTGGGGAACGAATGCACAATAATTCAGGCTTTCTATATTTATGCTTAGTATTAATATACTATATATCTCTTTATCTATTAACCGCATACAACTAACCCCGCATATACATGACTAACAATCTAAACTATTAGTATGAAGTACATTTTGTGATCTGGAGCAAGGCTAACTGCGTTTTTAGATAGGGGATTTGAGGGAGCTAAAGTTCATAGGACTCACTAGATTGAACAACATCAATCTTGTATTTTATTTGAAGTTATTGTGTTTTCAATTCATCGCAATGCTTATGAAGGATACAAGAGGAACTTGTGTCTTACAGAAGCAAAAAGTGGATCGTAAACAGTCCTTGAAAAGAAGAATTGGAAGCCTACTTTTGCTTTTCAGAGCTTTTCCACTTTTCAGCAGTTACCCTATATCCCCTCCATTTATGCCTTTCCTTCCAGTCCCCTTCAGCCAAAATTCTGCTCATCCATGTTCCGAGATGCTTCTGGCTTCCAGGATGTTCTAGGTCGTCCCTGTTTCCTTCTACCCACCGCACACCATTGTAACAAGATGTTTGGCCGTCTGTCCTCATCCATCCTTCTTACAAGGCCACAACACTGAAGTTTTCTCTTCTCCATTCTTCTAGTCACTAATTGTTCCATATGCATTATCCTTCTAACATATCCGTTCCTTCTCTTCTCTATCCTGGATACTCTAGCTTTCCACCTTAATCTATCCATTTAAACTGCCTATATTGTGTTGCTTTTTCGCCTTCCAACAGCCTCTAGCTTTCTTCCCGTATGTCAATATACTTTCTACTATGAACCCGAGGAAATGTCTCTTTGTTTCTACTGTTATTGTCTTACTCCATAATATTCAATTCATCATCTTTATTACTTCTCTACCCTGTATCACATGATCCACATCGACTTTGCAGTGTCCAGGGAAGGGGAGAACTGAGAATTGAAAGCTGAAGGTTTAAATTTATTAGGCTAATGGCTCAGGAGACAGTCACGCATACAAAAGTATGCAAGAGAGCAACTAAAATATTTAACAGAGGATATAGATAATGTAATGGTTAATTGTTACCCAATGGTGAGATCAATTTTAAGCCTGGTAAATTAGTAATAGGCTTGGTGGTATAAACTATAATTCATAAGTAGAAGTGTTAACATTTTAACCGTATCAGCGGATGAAGAATTAATGAAAGAATGCACAAATTGTTAACCCAAAGAGTTAATCAACCATAGGATTAAATGAAAACCCAAAGTATACATTAACTATACAGGCCATGTGAATTTAAACTCGGATTTAATGGACTCCGTCCCAATACCCGTTGTTCCCTGTATTAACTAAACGCTGACGTTACAGCTGCGTCATACGACATACTCTTCATGCAACTCCACAGAAAAAGTTGAGAAATGTCAGATCTGGCCACGTGCAGGCCATGGAACTGGTCCACTTCTACCAAACCATCAGTTTCGATATGTGATGTTCAGGTGATTCCGCACGTTTACATCAAGGTGTGCTGGAGCTCATGTCAATCGTTTCTGCAGCTGTGTACTGGTGCGTGCCATACTGCCGTTAAAACGTTACTGTACTGGAAACTACACAAATAACGCTGTAGAATGGCACCAGGACTTTATGGAGAAATTTAGCGCAAGGGCAAATATTATGCTCAGGTCATTTGTCCCAGTACACAGATGGCTAAAGGCTTGCCTACCTGCCGTATTAAGATACCAAAACGAAGTTTAACAAATTGTCATAACCACTCGTTCTCAAAAATCGACGCTCTCCAGCGTCCAAACCGTGCCTTTCCGGACAGGGGTTCCTATTTGAAAACGGATCAGATTGCCATTCTGCACAACATACTAAGCGTTGTGTGTTTTTTTTGGGGGGGGGGGCGGGAAGGCACCCAGTATATATAACTATATGGAATTTTGACTTATTGAAGAAAGAGGACTAAATAGGTCTTTAAATATACAGAGAATTGTATTCCCTAATACTGGGTTATCACAACCGTTTGTTTTGCAAAACTGTACAAGGGATGATTAAAAGCACGATACAGAAATACTGTATATGTTTTTCAAAAAGCACCATGTCAATAACTGAGTACGGAAACATATACCTTTGATCTGCATATGGCCAATTGGCTGCCATACTTGTATTAAAAGCATATTTTATTGTTTGGCATTTTGTGGTTATATAAGGAAGAAATTGCAGAAAGTACATCGTTGTATAGCAAGATCAGACGTATTGTGCTTTCATTTAAGTATTCGTCAATTAATTCCTCTGCACCTAGACTCTCTGTGATACGCCAGAAAAAAAAGAGGACCCTATGGCTAGCCAAGCAGAGAGATCGCGAGCGGCGAGACCTCAACCGTTCTATTTATCGTATAACAGTTCCTCTTTTCCACTTGGTCCTCATAATAACATTTGCATATTAAATACTTGCAAATACCTGTTAAACGGTGCAGATGTTTCATATTCTACAGTGCCTTAAAATCAGGGAAACCGAAAATAAACTTTGTTGACTTTCAGTGAACTCGCAAGTATCCAAAGAAGCTTTAATCGTAACACTAGGTTCATGGCAAGAATAATGAGGTACAAAAAAAGTTCGGATGTTTCTCTCATTAATTATTTTTGATATTTGCATACTGGTTCATAACAGCACATTTAATTACCTTTCTGGTTTGTTATGAATTCATAACGCATGCATCACCTTTTTGCGATCTACAAATCGATTGTGGAAATAGTCCTATATCTCTCTGCGTGTACATGTATAGTGAACATAAATCTGTTTTAACTAATGAGTTTGTGTGGTACAACTGATCTGTTTGGGTTAAACCAGTTCTCTTCTGTTCTTATTTCCGTATACATTTTCGAGCAAAAGATCTGCACCGCTAATCCGTGGCAGGTGGTGATTTTATTGTGAATTAATGTATACATCAGCTAAACATGGTTGCATTTAGCAAGCCATCACAAACCAGCTGCTCATTTACTCTTAATATATAAACTTTATGACCCCTAACCACTTCAGAGATGTATTGTGCCTGAATGGGCATTAAGCTTCAATTATTCCAATTTTGTGTTACGAACAAGTTTGTAATTAAGAACACAATAATTATTGTAGGTAGTTTTGATCTCTATTGATATGCATATCTGAAACAAATAAGTGTGTGCACCTATTTGATTACATTTTTTAAATATTGTACGTCACATCTTGATTGTTGAATTAAAAAGTTAAATCAATCTGAAAATGATAACTTTTTTAAAATTCAAAGTTGGTTGTCTTTAAGTCTATTTAGCTATAGTTTCTAAGAACAACTTTGTCAGGCATAATTCGCAACACTCATGCACAAATAATTGAAAGAATAATTTTATGAGTAATAATCTGTTAAGAGGAAATTTACAAGAAATTTGTTAAATCGGCTTAAGGACAACCAACTTTGAATTTTGAAAAGAGTACCAGTTTCAGATTGATTTAATATTTAATACAACAATCAAGATGTAACGTACAATATTTAAAAAATGTAATGCATATGTTAAAATTATTTCTACTACTATTACCTTTTTATTACTTTTTTGTAAAATTAGTAATTATTTTGTGAAATATTCTTATGTAATTTAACTCTTTAATGCATGTCAGTAGAACATAGAGCTACATGTTTAATTATCCTACTGCATATGGGTGAAGTTGTAAAATATACTTCAATTTTCACTCTAAACTTTCCCATTGGGAATATTATTGCTTAATAATATCACAACTAAACATGTTAACAAAAACATCTTCGCATATTTTATCTAGTTATTTACAAAGAAATGTCATTGATTTATACAGAAAAGTTCATCATATGGAACGTTTTGAAAATAAGAATTGGTCGGCAGATGAAAACGCGAGAGTTTAAAGATGAAGGAATGAAAGAAGCCCACTTGATCCCTACACCCTACCACGTAGGGGGGTCAACTAGGACCTCTGCTACTCTCCTAACACATTCTTTTTATCACTTAGTGTATCACCCTATAACTTACACTTGTGGCCTACTATAGATATACTGTCTTAGCAGTTTATATCTACCTGTGGTCTACTACAGGGGAGGACAGGTAGTGCCGGTGTGATGTCAGCTCACACCACTGAACACATCCGCACTGAAGAAGACTTCAATGTGTGACGTCACTGCGCTCTGTACTGCTGCCGCAGGGGAAGAGAGAATAGTTTGAGGAATGCGGGATGCAGCAATGTAGAAAAGACAGGAAACAGTATTTGATGTTAATAACACAGCACAGTTGGTCATAAATTGTAAATAATTACATTCTGGCTCTATGCTATAGCAAATATATAATTCTTTTAGTTTATGTGAAGGACAGTCACGTTATAAAGTAAATAGAACCGAACGTAATGTCATTTACACTGCATATTAAAAGACAACCATACAAAACAAATTACGAGGACGTTTCGTTTGTCTTTAACTAATCTATATGTTATTACGTAAATTCTGTAAAATTTGTAATCGAGGACTGCATATCAGGTTGTGATCTGCCAGGGTATTTCAGGATTTGGACTTCGATTTCATAGCAGAAGCACACAGAAACACTGGCTACTCCGTTTTACTTGTACTGGCCATGTTATTGTCATCGAGAACGCTACATCTGATTGAAACCAGAGTTCCGTACTCTCAGCGCGTTTATCCACGCCACATGGTATTTATTACACGGCTCTTGCCTGACCTTTCACTAAATAATAGATTTACTCTTCGTTCCACTACGTCATATTGTTTGAAGCCTTCTTCTTCTGGCCTTCTACATACTAACAACCTTGCACTACCCATACATTTAGATAACTTGTTAGTTTCTATATGTTTTATCATTCTAGAAGTAGTTTAACAAACTCCTACCTGTACTAATAACCTAGCTTTGATAGTATAAAATATAAAATCTATTCGAATGTTGTTTCTCTTGATTGTTCTCGTTGGTAAATTATTTAGACCATTCACTGCCTTTCGCATATGTTTTCTTATTATTTTGCTTCCTAATTGTTTCATTTACACATGCCCTGGGCTGTTCCTGTCCAGATATTTCCACACTCGTGTTTGGAAAAGTCACTCCATGTCTTCTTCTTGCTTTCTGGGATTACATATTGTTGCATAAGCCAATATGTTTTCTTACAGTCTCAATACATGGCTTGCTGTGGCTGCTATGTGTGCTATCCCACTCGTTTTCTTCCCCGTTACTTACTACTTCGCTACTTCTTTGTTACCATACTTCAGTATACAAAATCGTTTAGCGAATGTACAAGCTTCCTTTATTATTTCTGCTCCTCTGCAGCTAATTTAGTGTTTGGAGATTGCTAAGGCCAAACTTGAATGGTTTGCTCACCTTAATGTAAATAAAACCTGTGCTTTCTTCCTACTATCTTGTAGGAATCTAGCCTTAAAGGCAGACACTATACTCCACGCTTTAACAAGTTGTTGAGCTACACAAGCTATACAAAATTAAAGTAGAATGTTTGTGGTGTTTAATAACACTAAAGTCCAAGTTTATGAATTTTGGGAAACATTGGCTGTTTTCACAGATGGTTTTCCATAAGACCTACAGGTATTTATAATATAGTTTGCAAACCTTCTCATCCATTTTCACTTGTGGTATTTAATAAAACTTCCACTGTTCCCAGAATAGGTATAATTTTTATAAAAGTTCACTATTTGTATTGCTCTTTTATAGTATTGTTGCATTGGCATAGAAGAACTACGCAACGTGGTTAGAGACAGCGTTGAAGGGCAACGTGTGATGGGAAACTCTGGAAGCTTGGAGGGAGAGCTCTGATTAGTTTGTGATTCTACAATTGTTATGTCGTTGTCAAATAGTCTTGTTAGTAAAATGAAATGGTTTTACTTAAGTTTTGGGAAGCACTACTTTTTGTGCAAAGAGTTGATTACAAATTCTGTAACATGTGTTACCATTTGTTCTTTGAGGTCAGGAAAAAGGAAATAAAGAATAAGGCAATGAACTGATAGTGAAATTTTGTTACAATGTTTTTAGTCCAGGAGCTTAAACATCTGTAGTTTAGTTAGTGTTAACCTGAATAAAAAATAATTTTAAGCTGTATTGCGGCACTAATAGGGCAAACTGGTGTTTCACCCGTTATTGTTAATAAAGAAATGGTTGAATCTATCTATGACTTAGATATGTATATCTTTTAATAAAATTGCTAGTTTGTGGTTTTTACACTTTTTAAGAAGTGGACTGAGATACCTATTACTTTCTCCACTGGTAAGTAGGGGAAGTACTGTATTCCACCCAAAAATTCCATGTCGAGATTTCACCGGAAATATATGTTTTGAAGCCTCCTGAATCCAAAAAAAGTATTTTTAGAAAAAGGTCCGTGTGTGTGTCTGTGTGTCAGTCTGTGCAGCATAACTCGAAAACAAAAAGTCGGTTAAAAACCAAAGTTGGTATTTAAGTTTATTGTCATTCAAGGATGCGACACGAAGATTTTGAAGAAAATAGCCCCACCCTTTACATGGAAAATTTTTCGAAAATTTTGATTTTTTGAAAATGGCTCTAACGATTTTGATTAAAATGTCATATGTTTGAGATATTATTATGACAAATGAAATGTTTATCTTGAATTTTCTGGCTGTAGCCCATGTAGTCCTATTTACTCTGGACGAATTTTGCATAACTGGTAAACCGTTAGAGATAGACCAAATCATACTGTACAAAAAATGTAGATCTTGCTAAAATACACAATTTATGTCTCAATAAATTTTCTTGTAGGGTGAACCATTTCGGAGATATTCCTTGTTATGTGTGTGAGTTTCGGAAAACTTAGAACTTCGAAATGCAACAACATTGTTCATTTTTTTATATGTTAATCGTGCAAAGAGAACGGAATCTCAAAGGTCAAAAAGGTTTGACTGTCGCACAAAGCCTACTGTATTCTAATATCTCCCTTGCACCTACAAGGAAATAAGCAATAAGATAATTTGTACGAATGTTTATCTTAACTAACATGGAGATATAGGAATAAGAGTTTGCTGGAATGGTTAGTACAAGAGTAGAGAAAGTCATGTGAGTGCAACACATCAGATTTTTTTTTATAATACTTTAGAATTTTTATAAGTCTACAAAATGTGTCGAACATATTTTTAGTCCTTTCAGTCATAGTTCTTGGTTCATTGGAATCTTATATTATCTTTCCTACATATCATCTAAGTGTTCCTGCCTACGCTGTGCCCATGTGGTACTAAAATCAAATAACATTAATTTTTATCTGAAACTTTATCAAGTTTTCTGAACATTCCAGTTAACTCCAACAAAATATCTCACTAAGGAGCTTTTTACGTGTCAGATAAAATGCGGAAAGCGATGAAGGGGACGAATGAATATATTCCTTTTTAGGGCTAAAATAATAAATATCACATACATGGTTCTAAATGTTTAAAATGTTTAAATGATAGAACTTAAATCAGACAAAATGCATTACTCAGTGAATTGTTATATACAGAAAAATAATAATTAAAGATCTCTTAAAATAAAAGCATTTCTTTTATCGCTTAGTCCAACATTTAATTTATTAAATATTAGGAAAACCAGTTTTCGGTTCGTTATGAAATAGAAAAGCTTAGTCTTGCAAACCTGAATGACAATGTATAATTAAAAACTGTAGCATACTCAAATGGACATAATTATATTAAACTGTTTTCCATTATGTTTTTGGGAATTTGAAGAATGAACTACTTCTAATTTGAAAAAAGCATATAGCAATGCCTGAAGGGACTTACAAATATATATTCAAGATGTCTACTCAATGCTCTAAGAAGTTCGTAAAAAATTGGTTAATTAAAATGAAGTTGCGTATTAGTTGCGGCGAGGAAGCTTAAAGCATAAAGGAAATTGCATGTTTAAAACTATAAATACAAACACCACTTTAAATTCTGTCCTTAGCAACTTTTTCCCCGGAAATGTGCGGGATGCAAAAGCAGTTAGATGGTTTTCTGCAACTTTTTTAGTTTACCGGTGCACCTTTTGATGGCAAAGAACCGGTTTTCAAGTCTTTTTCTATAATGAAGATGCATTGCAGACTTTCTTGATTTTCTGGATGCCCTGGAATATTTTCGATAAGAATTTTAATAACACCAAATAAGGCTCTTTCACATTTGCAGAGGCAAACCTGTTATCTCAAAAATAATTAATTTGAAACAGACTTGCACTCCTTTGAGGTAACGTTGTAGACTTGCACTTGCTTTACGAGTTCAGTGGGTAACAGATGTAAGTATGTTGAATTATAGGAAGTAAGTTCATTTAAGAAACGGAGCACTCTACTTTTTCATTTAATTACTTCATTACGTAGCTTGTGAAATGTACTCTCTGCTGCGGATTAATGTGTATTGCATATAATGTAAACACCATTAGTGAAACACCATAAGTTGCATTCTAATACTAGCAGAACTGCTGTTTTCACAAGCGTTCAAGTTCATTTTTAATATCTTTAACACATTAAAATTAACATGTTTGTCTGTGTAATTAAACTAAAGCTTAGTGAGGCAAAATACATTTAATATGAAGAAATTCTTGAAAACATTCTTGAATAACGAATATGTTTTTACAAGTCGGTGTTTTTTTTTTTTTTTTTTTTTTTTTTTTTTTTTTTTTTTTTTTTAGTACATATTCTTCTTTTTGGAGAGGTGCTTTAGGGTAATCTTTCAGTCACGTTACCTGTCTGTCCAAAAGCTAAAATTACTACAATATTTTCTGTTACACCTATGTGATACACAGACGCTCAGAGCAGCTAAAGTTTGGTGAATTAATGGCAAACACAGGCACAAATATTAATATGAGACATCAAAGTGTTATAACAACATTTCTATTAAATTAACGAATAGTGAAACGCAATCTTGATTACTAGTCCAGTTTGTTTACTCAACCTAAACAGCTTATTTAAACCAGTGGGACATTTTATTTGAGCGGATGCGTTTGCATTACGTCGTTTTCATGTTTTACCCTAAGGTTTCTTAATTTGGCAGTACTCATCACTAATATTATTATTATACGCCTATGAAGGTCACCTTAAACGTTAAATAGAATTCACATAAAAATTAAACTTGGCAAATCTATGATTTGAAAGACATAACATTAGAAAATAATCTGATGTGTTGCACTCACATTTCCTAATCTTGTACTAACCATTCTTACAAACTCTTATTCGTATATCATCTTCATGTTAGTTGAGATAAACATTTGCAGAACTTGTATTGCACATTTCCTTGTAGGTGCAAGGGGAATATGGGAACACAGCAGGCTTTGAGCGATAGTCAAATCTTTTAAAGCTTTAAAAGTCTGCTCTGTTTGCACGACTAACATATAAAAATGAATAAAGATGTTCCATTTGATGAAAGTTTGTTTTCCAAAACTCACACAAAAAACAAGGAATATCTCCGAAATGGTTCACATTACAAAAAAAATTTGTTTAGACATAGACTGTGTGTTTCAGCAAGATCTACATTTTTTTTGTACAGTAAGATTTGGTCTATCTCTTGCGTTTATCAGTTTGGCAAAAGTCAACCAGAGTAAACAGGAATACATGGCCTATAGTCAGAAAATTCAAAATATACGTGTCATTTGTCATAAATATATCTTAAACATGTGGCACTTTAATTAAAATCGTTAGAGCCACTTTAGAAAAACTCAAAGTTTTTGAAACATTTTCCATGTAGGTAGTTTAGGGTGAGGAATTTTCTTCAAATTCTTCGTGTCGTATCCTTAAAAGACGTTAAACTTAAATACCCACTTTCGTGTTTAACCAACTTTTCGTTTTTTAATTATGCTGTCCACAGGCTGACACACACACACACACACACACACACACACACACACACACACACACACACACACACACACACACACACACACACACACACACACACACACGCACGCACGCGCACACATACAGACACACACACACAGAGACTTTTTTTTCTAAAAATGGTTTTGTTTTTGATTTAGGGGCGTCAAAACATTTATTTCCGGTGAAACTTGACGTCGAATTTTTGCGTGGAATACAATACTTTCTCTACTTACTATACGTAGTAGAGAAAGTAAAAATTTGATGTGCTGCACACACAAATTTGTCTACTCTTATACAAACTATTCTTACTAATGCTTATTCCTCTATGTATTTCATGTTAATTGAAATGAACGTTTGCAGAAATTAACTTACTCATAATTTTCCTGTAGGTGCACAGGACATTTGGGAATACGGTAGTCTTTAAGCGATGGTCAAATATTTTGAGAGGAAGTAATTGCTTTGAAACTACATTCTCATTGCATGGCCAAGAGAGAGAGAGAGAGAGAGAGAGAGAGAGAGAGAGAGAGAGAGAGAGAGAGAGAGAGAGAGAAAGAATAACGATTTCCCATTTTGGAGAGGTATACATATTGTAAAATTCAAACAAATAGGGAATAGAAATGGGCCACTCCACAAAAACAATGTATTTGACATAAACCGGATTTTAACGAGATCTACATTTTTTATTGCACGATATACGATTCCTTCTATCTCTTACGAGTTATGCGTAAGACATCCAGAATGAAGAGAAATTCTAAGGAAATTCACAGGAAAATCAAGATATACATTCATTTGTCATAAAAATAACGCATTTAATAAAAATCGCTAGAGCCATCGTTTGAAAAATAAAAATTTTCTAAAAATGTCCCACGCAAAGCGTAGTTTGGGATTAGAAGGTTTTCTTAAAAATCTTCATGTGTCTTCATCCTTTTAATATGCTCAATTTAAATACCACAATGATTTTAATCAATTATATGATAATTATTTAATCAACTTTTCGTCTTTGAGTTATGTTTACAGACACATACATAGCTTACCTTTTTCTAAATATGTTTTATTTTTTGTATTCAAGAAGTCTCAAAGCATGTATTTCTGTTGAAACTTCTGTGTCAAATTTTTGAGTGGAATATAATACTTCCTCTACTTAACTATATACGTAGTAAAGAAAGTAACAATGAATACAACATAGAACAATGTTAAATACGCTTAACTTACTTGAAAATGATCCTCGCTGCAATACGTTATAGAGTTCTGTAAGATATCGTCTTGATATTTCTTCGCCATGGCAAAATCTTTGCTATCTGAATCAAAATTTACTAAAAGCATGTGATATATTGATCACAGAAGAAGTGTATACGTTTTGTAGCCTTTCTGCTTCGACATCTGGTCAGAATTCATGTTGATACAGAAGCCAAAATATTCTGCAACGTATGCTACGTAAAAATGGCACATAAATACACCATAAATCAATTAAAAGGAAAATAAACACAGTGCATCTTAGTTTTACCTAGCACAACGTGTTTAATTCTTCCTGCCTGGAGTGCGAACATAGTGGTAAGAATTCATTATTGGCTTACGTGGTATCTTTGTAGAATGTAATATAATTATATTTAGATTAATTATTTTTACCTCCTGATATTTTCGGACTCCAGATGAAATTCTCAATCAGAATGAGCATAATTACATTGCTGTAAATGTTCCCAACTTGGTCCTATGCAACCTATTCAGGGCTATCACTGTTAGTTCGGCTTAATACTGACATCTTCAAATTATCATAAATGCAAATAAATAATTATTTTAGTACACAAACGTTACGAACAGATGCACTATAGGCTGTAAACTGCCTTGCATCTCTCACGTCACAGTGTAAATAACTCTCTGTATAGCTAATAGGCAAAAGGTCCGAATTTCCAGGTGAGGTTTCTTATATTTATTCTTTGCATTGCTGCATAAATGTTTCTCAGAAGAACCTAGAATTCATTAAAAGGTGTGAAACCTGAATATCATTAAAACCAGTCTCTTTTATCTCATTTTCTTTTGCCTTAATGAATATTATTTATTTTCTTCCCCTTTAATTTATTTCGTGTTATATTTATTTGGTTTCCATATTTTATTTTTATTTCTGTGTATATTCTCCTTCTTTCAAAGTAACGCTTCCTATACTGTAAACACTAAACGAATGTGTGGGCACTAAGTATGAAGGTTTGTACCATGATGTTCATAGGAAAAAAAAAAGAAAAAAAAGACAGTGATATTGTATACATGACTAATGTATCTGCTACTAATTGGCTGCGCTTAGCCTCTTATATATATGAGATAAATCAATGAACAAAGCAAGTTTATGTATACGAGTACTCCAGAACTTGAACCACTTACCTACACCCATCTGATGACGTGATACTGTGTGGGTTCACATCCAGTCAGAGATAATAACCCTTAACTTGCGCTTAAAATACATTGACCCTGCTATTCTGCACTTAATATTTAGTTTTACCAATTTTTACCTTCTCTGCTACGTTTAGTAAAGTAGAGGAAGTATTGCATTCCACGCAAAAATTCGATGTCGAGATTTCAACGGAAATATATGTTTTGAGGGTCCCTGAGTTTAAAAAAAAAAAAAAAAAAATAAGAAAAAAGTGTGTGTGTGTGTGTGTGTGTGTGTGTGTGTGTGTGTGTGTGTGTGTGTGTGTGTGTGTGCGCGCGTGCGCGTGTGTGTCTGCCAGTCTATGGACAGCATCACTCGAGAAAGAAAAGCCGGTTAAAAACCAAAGTTTAATGTCTTTCAAGGATGCGACACGAAGATTTCGAAGAGAATTGCTCCACCCTAGACTACCCTTCACATGGAAAATGTTTCGAAAATTTTGATTTTCTTGAAAATGGCTCTAACAATTTTGATTAAAATGTCATATGATTGAGATATTTTTATGACAAATTACATGTATATCTTGAATTTTATGGCTATAGCCCATGAAATCCTATTAACTCTGGATGACTTTTGCATAACTGGTAAGCCGTAAGAGATAGAACAAATCATACTTTAAAAATGTAGATCTTGCTAAAACAGACAATTTACGTCTCAGTATATTTTTTTTCGAGTGAACCATTTCGGATATATTCCTCGTTATTTGTGTGAGTTTTGGAGAACTTTATACTTCTGTCAAATGGAACATTGCTATTAACTTTTTTATATGTTAACCGTGCAAAGAGAATGGAATTTGAAAGCTTTAAAAGATTTGACTATTGCTCAAAGCCTTCTGTATTCCCATATTCCCGATGCAGCTACAAGGAAATGAGCAATAAGATAATTTCTGCAAATGTTTTTCTCAACTAACACGAAGAAGATAGAAGAATAAGAGTTTGTAAGAATGGTTAGTACAAGAGTAGAGAAAGTCATGCGAGTGCAACACATCAGACTTTTTGTTTTAAAACATTTATTTAAAACATGTCAAGTGTCATATAATCAAATGTATTACTATAGCATGAAACAAAGTTACACTTTTTGGAATGAACATAGTTACCGTGGCTAAAGTAGTTTTCCTTTAAACAGCAGGTTAGTTTTACATAACTGTGTATAGGAAACCGGCACTGTCATGAACCACCAACGACCCAGCAGCCTGTAGTGTTGCAAATCTAAGGAATTATATGGGACTGGTACATCCTGTGGTACTCATACAATGCAAATGACACCTGCAGTTTACAAACCTTATGTTAAATTGCTTATCAACATATGTGTTGCAGTTAATAACAATGATAGTTGACGTTATAAAGAAGGATTTTCAACATTTGAATCTGGAACAATATTAATAGGCTGGGTGGTAGGAGGTTTAAAAATATTAAATACCGTAAGACAGAATAATGTCGAACCCTCTCATGGTTACTACAAGTAAGGTCCTCTGAAGTTGATAAAATGAGAAAAATAGAAAGTTATTCGTAAGAAATTAACGAATATTCTGGCTCTCGATAATTAAAAGCTATAAATTAGAAGAAAGTAGTACATCAAAGTTCTTCTTTTGAATTTCTCCACTACGTACTTACAATAAGTATAGGAAGTATTGCATTCCTGTGAAATATTTACTGGAAATACATGTTTTGAATGAATCTTAAAAAAAGCGTTTTCATAAGAGTACCGTGTTTCGTGCGACCGTATGTCCACATCTCCGCGTGTCCGTCTGTAAACAGCATAATAAAAAATTAAAAGTCGATTAAATACGTAACTTGATATTTAAAGTCAGCATCTTCCAAGATGCGACACGAAGATTTTCAAGAAAAACCCCCATCCTAGATTACTCTTTACATGGAAATGTTTTAAAAATTTTGATTTTCTCCGAAATGACTAACGATTTTAATTAAAATGGCATATGTTTAAGACATTTTCATGATAAATGAATTTTATATCTTGAATTTTCTGGGAATGTCCTCAGGATTCTTCTGCAGTACGGGTGACTTTTGCATACCGGTACATCGTAATAAATAGACGAAATCATATTGCACACAACATAGATCTTGTCAAAACGCACAATTTGTGTAAAATATGTACACCCCTGTGCAAAAAGGTCACCATCCGCGATACAATTCTGTAAGGGCAGCAACAAGTTGTCACAAGTTCAAAATCTTAGTGTAGGACGTAGACGAATTTTGTGTTCCAGGCATTGCTCATATTTGTATCCACGGGTGTACATCTTTTTGTGGAGTGAACCATTTGATATTCCTGTTACGTATTTGTCTGAATTTTCAATATACTTTTCTCAAATGGTAGGTAATAATTCATTTTTTTGTCTATTGGCCAGGCAAATGAAACGGAATTACAGGACTTTCAGCGATAATCAAATGCTTTAGGAGCTGGTCACTATATGACGACTCTGAAATTCGTCAGATTATACATCAGATTTCTTTTATTATTGTTTAATTTTAACTTGTGTGGTCATATCGGGGGCCTTGACTTCAGAAATAAATAATCCGTTGAATGTAGATTTTTGCTGTTAGGTTACTACTAATTTTTCATTAAGAATCACTTTCATATTCATACTTCCGTACTCTGCGAAGGTTTGAAAATGATTCTAATTAAGGAATCCCTCCCCCCGGAATCTCTTGGTTAAGGGGCCAGAAATCTTTATGTGTATCAACGCTAAACAGGTGAAAAGCTTCTTTCAAAACGTAGGCTTCTTTTACATACATGCTTGTGGGTGACCAGTGTGTGTGCATATCAGGTTCAAGGAAATAACCCAGTAAAGTTGGATCTCTTTCAAGAAATTCTGAAAAGTAATAAAACGTTAATAGTGGAGTTGTCTGATGACTTCTGGTTCTGCTTTTGGAGGATAAGAGGCATTTAATTGGCGGTTCCATTGCCGATTAACGGACCACGTTGATACAGGATGGAGATGATCAAACAGTTGCTATATTGATGACAGGGAAAACTCGAGAAGACATGTGTAAAAGCCGTTTTGTCCGCTACGTAGGAACAGGATAAAAGCAGGTTTAAACGTTAAACACCTTGGTCAGAAGATGAACTATAAAATTAATAAAGTAAACCTAAGACAGAAGCAGCATAAATGCGAGTAGATGCCCTTCTACTTCTGATGATCTAGTTTTAATTTTTCACAAGGAAAAGGGGCTACAGAAGGCAGTGTATCAATTGAATAAAATGTATAAGAACTACGATAGGACTATTTCAAAGACAAAAGCAAAGGTAATGGCATTCCAGGGAAGATATCCAATAAGAAATAAATTTGTACTAGAGGAGAACATATTAGAACAAGTGTCACACTTTGAATATCTTGGCTGCGATGTAACCTATGAATTGGATCAGGGTATAACAAATAAAATACAAACATTTCAAACATTTCAAGCATTTCTATGGTGCTATTTTACCAACCTTCAGCAGTAAGGCACAGAAAGAAACGCAAATGAACATTTTTTTAAAGTTATGGCAATGTCAGTGGAAAACTATGGAAGAGAGGCATGCACTAAGATAAGGACAAAGTACAAGCGGCGGAAATGAGGCATTTGCGATCAGTTAAGGGAAGTACAAGAGAGAGGACCACATCAGAAATGACATAATTAGAGAAGAATTGGAAGTACAAACATTATTAGAAAAATAGAAAGATATAGAAACAAATGGGTTAAACAACTTTATCGCAGGCCAGAAGAAAGAATACGAAAAAAAGCCTTCCAGTAAAAATCTAGACGGCGAAGATCAATAGAACACCCCCAAAAAGATGACCAGCAAATATGAGACCAGAACAGGCTAATTCCTAGCCCGTGAAGGAAGCAGAAGAAGAAGAAGAAGAAGAAGAAGAAGAAGAAGAAGAAGAAGAAGAAGAAGAAGAATGCGAATAGAAAATAGGAAAACAAATTATAGCCAGTGAATAATTCCCTCCTTCTCCAAAAGCTCTATATTACTCATGTGCAAACGCGGGCTCATGAACTGACCTTCGCTCATCCAACCTGCGCCTCACGTTAACTTTGTACCTACCGACACACCCCTTCACTTGCCGTGAATAGCATCGTTCACGTAACAAAGAATGGTGGATTGCAACGGAGTGATATATTTATTACAGTTTCACGGGTGATCAGCCGTGTGAGGTTTAAAAACATTGAGCTTTCGGCCATTGTAAACTCCATGGCCTTCGTCAGAATGAAAAAGCTTTAAAGCTTTAAATCTTACGGAGTGATATATTGTTAAAAGTGTCTGTAAAGAGCGTTTAGGAACAGAAATAAATATCCTCGTGTTAGGGTATTTAGCGCTCGTATATTGGCAATGTCGACCTCGATATATTTTGTAATAAAACGTAAAAATCTGGTGTGTTGCACAATGTTGACATCGACATATTTTGCGAACAACCTTTTGTCAAATGAAACAAATAAAACGTAAAAATCTGATGTGTTCACTCACATCACTTTCTCTGCTCTTGTACTAAATTTCTTACAAACTCTTACCCCTATATCTCCTTCATGTTAGTCGAAATAAACATTTATAACAATTATTATATTGCTTACCTCCTTGTAGGTGCAAGGGGAATACAGTGGGTTTGAGCGATAGTTAAATCGTTTAAAGCTGGTGGCTGTATGAAGGTTTTGAAATTCCGTTCTCTTTGCACGGCCAAGAGATTCAGAGGTGAACAACAACCTTCCACAAAAAAAAAAAAAAAAAAAAAAAAAAAAAAAAAAAAAAAAAAAAAAAAAAAAACATTTAGACATAAAATGTGTTTTAACGATATCTAAATTTTCTCTATAGTAAGATTTGGTCTATCCCTTATGGTTTACCAGCTATGCAAAAGTCAACAAGAGTAAACAGGAGTACATGGGCTGCAGCTAGGAAAATTCAAAATGTACATTTAATTTATCTTAAAAACATCTTAAACATATGATACTTTAATCAAAATCGTTAGAACCATTTTTGAAAAAAATAAAAGTTTAAAAAAATACCTGTAAAGGCTAGTTTAGGGTGGACGAATTTTCTTCAAAATCTTCGTGTCGCATCCTTAAAAGATATAAACTTAAATACCAACTTTGGTTTTTAACCAACTTTTCGTTTTTGAGTACAGGAGCACACAGATTCCCACACAGATACACACACACACACACACGCACACACATACACACACACTGACACACACACACCCACACACACACACACACACACACACACACACACACACACACACACGGATCTTTTTCTGTAAATGCTGTTTTTGGATTCAGGGGGCCTCAAAGCATATTTCCAGTGAAATTTTGAAACCGAATTTTTGGGTGGAACACAATACTACCCCTACTTATTATACGTAGTGGTGAAAGTAAAGATGGAATTAGAATATCAGATTCCCATCTCTTGACACATCTAAAAAAAAGCTATAACAGATACTATAGCAAATTTGGAACCTATTGTGGCTTCCAATGATGTAGAATACCTATAGGAAGTAAGTTAAGAGTAGAAATATGTATGTTAAGTCTGTCACAGTTGCTTTTTGGAATATTTCTATCTACTAGTTAATCCTTAATTTACTTTTGTGGTACATTATCGTTTATTATATAACATGAACTAAATTTATTTTGTGTTATGAATATATAGTAGGCCTTTCTGATGTACAATGTTTAGTCGTACCTTAAGATAATGTTACTTAACAGGTAAAGATCGATTTTCTCTTCTCCCTTCTTCCAAATACACGTCATGCGGGGAGTATCAAAGACTGGCTCTGTGATTGGACATGGCTACTCTATATAGAGTATTTCAAAATGAAACCTGTTCTGCGCAGAAAGGCAAATTGATTAAGTTACTATTCAACGGAAAAGTACCGTTTAGGCAGTCAAAGATTGATAACATTTCGAATACACAATGTCTTTCAAATTTCGAAAAACCCAAGAAAAGCATCACACTGTGTACTACATTATATGTTTCGAATTCCTTAATCAGGAGCCTATTGCTGTTAACAAGTTGCTGCACTGTATCCCCACTTAAAAAAAGTCTGATGTGTTAAATTCATGTGACTTTCCATACCTATTCTTCAACAAGCTATTCTTAATAAACGCTTATTCTTCCATCTACTTCAAGTTAAATGAACAAATGTTTGTATTACAACTTTTTCTTGAAGATACAATGGAAATAGGATTCTACAGTAAGCTTAGACTATAATGAACTCCTTAGGAGCCGCTGGCTATGTGATGGCTTTGAACTTCTTTCTCTTTGCATAAACATATTTTAAAATTGAAACCAATAACAAGGAATGTATCTATTGTGGACCTGTTGTTGTCCATGGCTGCGTATTGTACTACGGAGGAGTAAGGATAGGAGTATATCACGGCTGGATATGACACCGCATGGTTTCATGGTCGTTAGTCTGGTGTACGCGGTTCGGGATCTCTCTCTCACCACGTCAACGATGTAGGGGAGTTCGGAGTGGTTATACAGAATGTATGACGGGAATCTACACCCGGTGTCATAGATCAACTGCCTGCTGGCCTCTCTATTTCAACTCGCAATCGTTGCGTAATGGTCCGGCCCTCTCGTGCAAGATACGGGTGGCGCTATGTAGTTTATTAAGCTCAACTATATACATTAGCGCTTGAACTATTTACATATTTGCATGTGTGTTTTATTAGCAATGTACTAGTGCGTGTCATAACATTGTCCTCGTGTGGTGAACTTATTTATTTGTAATGGGGTTGCCACTGCAGTGTCATTAAGTTTTAGGTTAAGATTGAGAACAAGAAAGTGGTTAACCCCGAGAAAAGTTTGATATATATTGTATGGTTTAACGAAATCTAGTTTTTGTGAGGTAAGACATTATTGTCTAAATCTTAGTTATGTAAAGGTCATTCAAAATGAGGAAGGAGTCAGAAGCTAATCCAAGAAAATTCAAGCTATGCATTTTATTTGTCATTTAAATAATTTAAGCATATAACCCTTTAATCAAAACCATTGGAGACATTTTTGAAAAAAATCTAAATTTTCGAGGCATTTTCTATGTAAAGGGCAGTTTGGGACGAAGAAGTTTGTGGAAAACCTTCGTGTCCAACTTTGGAAGGTGAACTTAAATATCAAATTTCAGATATAATTAATTTTTGTTGTTTGAATTGCTCTCTTTCTCTCTCTCCGCGTACGCGTGCACGCAATACACACAGGGATCGTTTAGTTATCCTCTTTTGAGGCTTATGCAATGTCTAATGCCAAGTACCACCTGTTGATCATTAACACAAAACTTCTTTCCTTATACACTTCAGACATAAACAAATTTACCAGTATGTTCAACTTGGAGCTCACGAAATTTTGTGTACTAGATTCAAAGCGAAGATGTATGACTTTTTCAGCGTCACGATCTTTGTAAAGACTAGAATACAACTCGTGTCCATAGGAGAAGTACTTCAGTTAACTGCAAAACATTGGCAATTGCTTACCAGTGGACATATCAGGGTTGAACAAACCCGTTCTGGAGGTATTAGAATCACCTCGACACTTTTATGAGGCAGTCAGCTGGTGCAGCGAGGATTGATTCAGACTTCCAGAGTAGATCTGGCTTATACCCATACTTTTACAAGCTCGATTATTTCAGTTGAATTACATGTTATTTATTTACATGCCAAAGTGGGTAAGTGAGTGTGCAAGAGAGTGAGATTTAAGGGCCTAAATCATTTAGGCCCGTTTACATGCCAAAGGAGAATACGATAGTATAATTTAGAAACACAACTAGCAGCTTCTAAATACATTTTTGCAATGAAATTTTCACTATGCTAGGTGTAAACCGAGCCAGATGGCTAAGCGTTTAACAATTAAGTTCTTACTTTGTGAAGACTTCTAATTGTTACTTAATTTATATATTAAAATAGTATGAGGCTCATGAGGTCCCTCTGACCGTGTTTTCTCTTGGTTGGTAGGCAAATGACGGGGTGATTACTCTTCTATCACGATTTTTCTGTCCATTTCCTGCCCATCATTTCCTGGATCCAACATTTTATTCACCATGAACTGTTTTAGGACATGGAGAAACAAGAACGGTTTTCAAAGCGTTGCGGCAGGGCAGTGGTGGTGTGTCGGTTGAACTGCTGAGGGACCCGACCTCTGTGAACGGCTTTCTTAAAGGACCCCCGGGAGGCCCGAGGCTTATGAGGCGGCTTAACGGCGTCGGACGCTTCAATGTGGGATCGACCATCCTTATATACGATGCCTGCCGGATGTGTTCATCCTTGAGCCTCATCCCTACCTAGCAGGGGCTGAGTTTGAAGCACAAGGGCCATTTTGGCCTACGTAAGGTGCTCTACCCCGGATTCGGGACACCTCCATGGTGTATAGTTTTAACTTTACCTCATGTTAAATGTGAAATCGACTGCAAACTAAGGACAAAACACTTCATCTCTAAGCGGAGCTAGTCTTCCACAGTAATTGTTATCCATAATCGAAATATAAGTATATCGCAGGCGGTTTACCATTCCTTAAAATAATTTTGACAATTGACACTTTCAGTTACTTTTCTTTGTCACTTTATTTTCCTTCTAACAATTGAACCACAAGACACAGTTCTGTATTTGATCGCCATTAACACAACCTATGATTCGCCGTAACCTTGCAACTCACAGCTATTCTGTCCGATTGTAGTCCTGCCGCGTCTCATAAACTGCTGGCTTCGACGATCACACTCACTGAAGCTGCTTCAGACGACAAAGAATTCCGACGCGACGACTCAATGTCTGTATCTCTCTCTGGTAACACATTCTCTCAACACTGACTGCATACACACTTAACGCTAAATGCTAACAGGTGTCTCGTGCAATAATACTTAAAAATTGCATCATAAAAACTGGCTTCTCTCGCCGTCTCTCTTACTTATATGTGTCAGAATGACGTAGCATGAATTTTTCTCAAAATCCACCTTTCTCGGCACTTCTCACAAACAAGCCGGCAGTGGAAAGTTTCGCGGACAGTCTGGAAATGCCTTGTTCTATCGCATACATTGTCTCCTTGTTTTGACCGCTTCATTATCGTTGTTTACTCGCCGAGCAGTGGTGTGAGGTAGCTTAACCCTGAGCGTGTTTGAGGGGCTGCCGGCCGGCGTCACAATATCTTCAATGTCATCAAGGAAATTTCTGTATTATGTAAGTAAAATATCAGGAAGCATTGATGAAAGTTCAAAATAGAATCAACAAGAATTGAGAACTTAAGAGTACATTTACACTTTATATTTGATCTAGAAATACCTTTATGGATGAAAGAAAGACCTAAAATTATAACTAAATGGATAGGGAACTACAAATTTGCCTAATATATTGGTGGCAACGTTTAAATTAATTCAGTCTATATCACTATTATGCTAGAAAGCTCTCTACCCTAAATGGAAGCAGAAAAGAGCACACACGCATGGAATCGTAATAGAGAAGGAAGCAATAAATAAAGAAGAACTGGTACAGCGGAATATAAAATGACTGCGAGAAATATTAGAAGATGAAAGCGAGGGAAGATACAAAGACATTCTGATGTCCAGTTTTTCCTTCTCCAGACTAAAAATTACTGATTAATAATCAGCAAATTATAAAGTTAATGCATATTGCCATAAACACGTGTCGAATTTTTCTCCCATGTTCCCAGTGACATTTCCAAATTACTACTTCGTTTGATCGCACATATTCTATTTTAGCCTGGTTAGAGTTGTTAAAATGGGTGCATTTTCTATAACAAGAATGCAATATGTAGTGATGTTAAGATGTAAGGTAGCATAGGTAGAACCAAGGTTCTTTCTGCCCGTTTTGCTTTACAAAAAGTCTGTAACTGTGTCATCAAGCCACTTCGCTTTGTAATAAGGTGAAGAACACGCCTTAGAAAAAAAAAAAAAAAAAATAATTCCCAGGAAACGATACAAAATCCGCCGAAGATTTTCTGTGGAGCTGTTTGTACGATTATCTCGGATTTAATGAGTTATAATTTACCGGGGGTGAGATATCGTTTATTTCAAGCATGGTAATGTTGAAGCTGCTGGCGGAATTTTACACTCAGCGATTGTTTTTTTTTTTTTTTTTTTTAAATTTTGAAGTTTATAACTGCTTTAACGCATTTGTTTTATCATGTCTTGGCAGCTGTTTGAACAACCCAGCAATATAGGGTTATTTAAATAGTGATAACTTGACGTAATTATAATAAACTCCATTAGGAGTGACATAACAAAACAAATTAATCATACATTATACACTTTTAAAATCATTTATGATTTTCAAAAATTCAACTATTTTACGGTACATCGGGTAATTGAGAGCCGTTTGTAGCGCATTGGTCTCTGATAGGATTCTCTCCATTGATCATCTGTACATACCACGATTATGTCGATTGGTTGTTAACAGTATGTTACACTGGTGGCATAAGAGTAGTTGGTCCTTTGGTAGAGGATAGTTGTAAGTGATCTTGAACTGACGTATTGTCAATCGGATATTAAACTCCGATCTTGTCGAGAAGGGAATTACTATTGTATTGCAGAGCTCGATATTTCATCAGGGAGTTTGTTTCTCGTAGAGTCCTGCCATCCTGTCTTCCACTGTTGACAGAGCTTCTTTTTAATAGTTGGGATAGTATCATTTGGCTGGTATAGATATATTTGGGTCACTTGGTGGATGTTCAGTGGCTTCTTTTGCTGTTTGAACAAGCAATTCGTTGTCTTTTGTTCCAACGTGATAGGGAATCCATATTGAAAACACATGCTTTCCTTGGTTATTGCTTGATGAAGTAGTGACTGGACTTCCTGTGTGATAATGAATTGCTTATTGCGCTATTAGAGTAGTATAGTATGATCTGGATAAACAACAGCGCAAGCGATTTTGTCATTATACTTTGATCCATCCATGTAAATTTCTGTTTCCCACATCTGTCACATACAACCATTTAAATAACAGGATAATCTGGCGAGTGTGTATGTTCTTTAGAGAATATGTTCAGTTCCAGGTTTTATTTTTGGTAAAGTGATTGTCCAGGGCGAAATAGCAAAAGGAAGAGTTTATTTGTGGCACAGGAGGAAGTCTATTGTTGAGTTCTTAGAGATGTTTGGAGAATCTGAGATATAAGGGTATTACTGATTACCTTTTGACGTTTACTTTAGGATTATTATGAAGCACAATATAATTTTTCATTCGAGAATCAGACATCGTTGCTATCTTGAGGGTGTACGTTAATTTCAATTGTTTTCTCCTAGCTAACAGTGGAGGTTCATTTATTTTTATTTGTGTACTAGCTGTTGGACTGGTACAAAAAGTTCCTACTGCCTACCGAAGTGCCGTGGTTGGAAAGATTATGTTCTTGCAGAATTGTAAAAGATAGCACCATAATCAAACTTGGCTCTAATAAATTCTTTGCAGGTATTTAATAGCTTATGGTAATTGGTGATAATAGAATGAAAATGGAATGTAACTCCTTTTTATTAATAAATAAATAAATACTAGTGCAAAGTCATCTAACACTAAGTCATCATATTCCAATGGGTGTCATTTTGCCACAATTGAAATATTCATAACACAAACTAAGAAGTTAAAAATATTTTATTGTAATGTAATTCATAAAAGCCACGATGGTTATTTACTAATTTGTCGAGCTACTTGTTCTCTTAAAATATAACTCCTCGATATATTAAAAATTACAATTTTTGGTACAGTCACCCGCGCAGACTGTATACAATACATGGAATGTCTTTGCCCAACTGAGCTTATTCCCCTGGATTTATGTTATGCATAGTTTTAGCAATGATAGATGATTTTAAATTATATCATAACTGCTTCCATTACTTCCCTTGGAACTTCCTATTATTACGATAACGTCCAATAAGGTGTTAAAATACTTGTTGCTTAATTTATACCATCATCCCTCATTGTAGTGAATAGTGTGGCAGCTTCATATAAAATAAAATTTGGAATATAATCAAACTTTCTACGAACAGGACTTGCATTAAAATCTGATATACTGTTATGCAAATATGTATTACTTTAATTTTAAAATACATTAATATTTTTCTGTCTTTTTCACTTTAGTTATTTTAGAGTCTTGTCTTTGCTTTAGCTATTGCAACAATTTACAAGAATCTTGCGTGACTTAAATGAGGAACAGTTATATATTATGCGATCATCGTTGAGAATACGTATTTCAATATAAGCATTTAAGGCAGCTAGATTATTACTATCCGTAATTTATTAAGGTTGCCTCTGTTAATACTGGTGAAGCAGGCCGTAATTTATTGCACTCAATAAAGGAAATCACCTCACCGCTGCTGAAGATCATCCAGTTGTATATAAACTACATAGCGTGACTCTTCCTTCACGTAAAGCCTTAAAGTTTATGTTCTTTTGTCGTGTATTTATGTCCTCTTGCCGAAGATTCGCAGCATGTTCAGTAATAACGTGCTTTAAATGCATACACTTCCTTGTGTGGAAGAGAGGAGGAAGAAGTATGTTCTGACAGGTCGAGCATTTCCATGTCCCGACAGGTGCAAGACTCAATTGATCAATTCATTCCAAAGAATGCTCGGTACACACCTACAATGCTTCCGGATTGTCAGACAAAACACATTTGTTTGCTTTTTAATTCTTGTAAATCTGACACATTTAAAAAATTGGGTTTAGATATGTGCTAAAACGCTTCACATCACTTATCGTGCACATATAACATTCTATTGCACTCGTTTACACCACAACTTGTGATAATATATGTAATTAACAATAATTCACACTCAGTCATAGAGAGTGTCGCCGAGCCACTTTACTTTTTAAATACCCATATATTATCGAATGGAAACAGGAGAAAATAAAACGGTATAGTCATAAATACACTGATATGATATTTACTTACCAATATTTAAACATTTACTTCTTGTAAATAGTGCTGGAAATATAGCTTCCGTGTAATTGGCGCACCTTTAAGTTGCTGAACACTCGCCTCCACAGGTCATTGTCAATAGTTGCAACATCGTCAACGACGGCTTGCTAAGTTCTTGAATGTTATGAATATGATTATTGAACACCGCTCCTTCAAGAATCCCTATAGAACAAAAAAATTGGAGCAGTAAGATGGACTGATCGAGCAGGCCAAAGGATATCTCCAAAACAAGAGATAAGCCTTCCGAATAGTCTTTGAACAACGCGTAATGTGGGCTGTTGCACCATATTGCTGAAAATAGTGAAGACCAGGTTTTTGGAAGGAAGGCTCAACTAAGTTTTGCATTTTTGCAAAGTGGGAATTAAGTCTGACTTTCTTCATCATCAGTTTGGAAAAAAAATAGGTTGTCGACGGGCCCTTAAAACCTCATTCACTCACCCACCCACTTACTCACTCATTCATTCCTCACAATTGTAGGTGTATGGACCTACAATTCCAGAATCATCTATTCTACACCAAACTATCACCTTGGGAGAATGCAACGCATTTCAGGCAGGGTTGCCAGGTCTACTGATTTTGCAGATCTGCTTTTTTTTTTTTTTTTTTTTTTTTTTGCAAATTTACTGATCTACTGCTAAAAACAGAACGCACTTAAAAATATCCTGCTTTTTATGGATTTTCCATTTTTAAACACTATCTTCCTTAACATCATATTATTCGCTCTTCTGAAAAAGATTTTCAGGCAAGACGCTTCTCTCGGGTATAAAAACAAAATATTAATATAATCACCTTGTACATAAACAGTGTACCACATCTGTTGTTTCTGCATTGCGAACTATTCTTGACTGCTACATTAAACCTGTACGTTTGAACTCCACTGAAATAGGTAAAGTTGAATACAGGAATCCAAAAGTATTTCTTCCTGTGGCATACATGTATTTTGGTGCCAAAGTTCAAATATCTCTGACAAAATCATCCCTGCCCGACAAATATGTACAAGTTTTCAAATTACGCTGTGTTGATTTTTATGTTGACATACTAAGTTGTTTTTCAGTGATGTTCTTCTTACAATGTTGGAAGTGTCAAAACCAGCTAAAATACAAACAATTCAGTCAATTGCACCACTTGTCCCTCGCTTTTCTAATTTGCTGAAAGCAGAAGAAATTCAACAAATAAACACAGAATGGAGGCTATTGCGCAATTTCTGGCATTATTACTATTATTAATGTCATAAATATGTAACATTGCTGGTTAAAAATTCTACTGCTTTCTCCTGCTTTTCTCAAATAAAATATTCTGCTGTTACTTCGGCAGACATGGCAATACTGCCTGAAGGATCACTGAGGACCAGTACTGCTATTCTATTTATTAATTTTTGTTTTATTTATACCTTGTTTATAGTCGCCTAACTACATGGTCATATTGCGACTGTACCCAAAGTGTTTACAAAATAACTATGTTAATACAATGATACATTCAGTTACAATGTTTGTTAAATCTTAAAAGCTAAATATTAAATTTATAACATTGGCTGGTAAGTTTAAAACACAGTGGAATATTAACAAAAGTACTATCTTAAGAACAATAGTGATACACTAATATTACAACTGATGTACGGAAGTGTCGTTTGGGAACTAAAGTTTGGTGCTTATCATTTTAGGATCGCTAAGTACAGTAGGATCGTCAGCTAGAAGATAGTTCTTCGTCCGCCATGTTGTGTATCTGGAACATTTAGTGATGATATGTACAGTGGTTAGAGCAGTCTGACACATCTCACATATGGGAGCTGGATACTTGGATATGATGTGTGAGTGCGTGATTCTGCAATTGCCAATTCTTAGCCTAGTTATAGCCACTTATTCCTGATGTTTCAGTTGTTTGACAGCAGCTCTTAATATTCCATTAGTCATTATGTCATGCAGTTTACTGTTTGAATTGCTATACCACTGGTTCTACCGGTTCCTTCTGATGTTACTTTTAATAGTACTCTGTTTATTAACGAGGCTGGAAAATGAAAATGTATACCAGCACTAAAGTGTTGTCTAAAAACGTTGCACTTCTGTCACTTTGTGATTTACAGTTCGCAATAACTACGAAAGTTATTTCCCCTGCGCTATATTCAACTTTGAAATGTGTTACTTGGCTCGGCTCCCCTGTTTGTGTAGTTATACCTAGCTGTACTTGAAATAAAGGAGTAACGTCAACGAATATTGACTATCGAACATCGCTTATTATACAAAGTAGTATTACATTGATGTACCTTTTATACACAACTTGTAGTAATACACGTAATTGGCGATAATTCACACTCAAGCTATGATAGTTACAGCTATACAGGGTCCAGCAGAATGGATAAATAGCATATGAACAGAACGGAACTTCGAAACGAATTGACAAATTCATTGAAACACACACTGAAAACACAGAAGGATATATGGCATTTTATCACTGCTTGGTTTTGAATATGACACCAGGTAGATGGCCGCCATCAGGTTCAAGACATTGGCCCAGGTGACGAATGAAAACCATCAGTCGTACTTGATGGAAGGCTAGTTATTTTTTAAATACGCCTCTACGGTGAATGTGCTATGCTCTGAATTTCACAAGACGATAATTACAAATGGCAGTCCTTCCTCAATACAGAGTTCAAACTAATTTTGCACAGCAACACCGTACTACGTGATTTAAATCAGGTTATTTATTCTACCGGAATCTTTATATGTTGTCATAGCCGTGGCTTGAAATAACGTTATATAAGTGAGGTTCCTTAAAAGGGACGGTGGGTTGCCCCAATATTTTAACGAGGCAACATCGCTACATCGATACTTATTAACTCAGGATAACTTTGCACCTATTCAGGATTCGTTAACAAAGGTATTTGCGAACGAAAATTGCTTTTAGCACATATGCATTCTTAACCATTGTTCCTTCTCTGTGACATTTCATTAAACTAGATCCACAACCCCTAACTTTCACACAACGTACAACCGAGGGATATAATTTCCCCATAATGTTTGGAGCTCGCTTTGGAAATTCCGGGTTCAATTCCGGGCTATTCGATTCATCCTATGTATGATTTTCAAGCTGATGCACCTGTGTCATTATTATACAGTAAACAGCGATATATCTAATTAATTTTTAAGAAATATATTTGCGGAATAACTCTCTTTAGTCCTTGTTAGGTTCAGCAACATTCCACAAACAATTGAACCAGCTCCCAGTAAACTTAATATAAAGACGCATATAAAACCTAGAATACAAAAATTTGTAAACCTAATTTTACTGTGCTCCGTTATTCAAAAACCATTCGCTCGCCTGCTGGTTTGTTAGACAAGACCTTTGACCTAACACAATCCTTGCTCCCTTCACCTAGGGATAAGCAAACAACGCATACGCGACTCTTTCTTTCGAAACGTGACCCTAGTATTTTTATGAGTGATTGTACCTACTGCAATAATTTAGGTCCATATTCATATTGTCACAGCCTGGGGTGAGGGCTGCGACTGGGGTACATAGCTAGGAAATCAGAATGGTAGAGTAAGACTCGCAAGTTAGCCACAAGTCCCCTTTTATTAAAGATTAACCCATACACCACTTGGGTTTCCAGATACAAGTTCTGACTTCATGAAAGATAACCACTTGGAGTTATTACAATGCTTGCATGTGAATTTCCATTTACTATAATCTATTGATCTACCATCTAACTCAGACTGCCCATGGCAGTTGTATTATTAATTAAATGCCCCAGCGGGCTTACCTTTGTTGGGTGATGTCACGAAGCCTGGGAGAGAGATAGAGTAACGCTGGTGATGGTCCACAGTTCTAGAACGACCCGGCCGTCGTGACCCTGCGGCGTCTATGTAGCAACCGACCCCAAGCCGATGCTCGCTACACATTTTATAGTGATTCCCCTTTCCGGTTATCACTATCATGAGCTTCCGCCCTCTGTTTTGAACGTTACGGCCAATACGCGAAGCTTCTAGAACTTCCCGAGGAATCTCCCAGTGACGCATGACAGCTCCGGCCTACGTGACAAACTCGTAGGCAAACAGGATGCTTATGTCATGGTAAAAGTCCCTTTGGGATTGTCATGGGATGTGGGTAACCAACCCTTTCCTGTTAGTGTCACCAGTTACTCAGTTCCAGAAAGAGTTATGTTTAGAATTTCAAGGGATGTGGGTAACCATGCCTTTCCTGTTGATTGTTGCAAGCTATTAAGCTCCAGAAAAGTCACAAATGATTTTGATGTACAAATGTAAATTTCTTTGTTCAAAAACGTATGATGTCCGAAATGTACCCACAAACCTATTCTCCCATTATGGCATACATGACAATATTCCAAATACAATGAAATGCACAGAAACTTTGTTTGAAAAACATTATTCTAAATTTTGCCTAATTAAACATAACCTTTGTTGCACTGCTAGAAAATAAGTATTTGTGTATGCTAGCTGGAAATTTCGTGTCATAGCAACACAAAGTTGAGGCTTATTTTATTAAGATCTCCCTTCAGTTTGGAATATGTCTCTTCATCCTTAACCGAATAATGATTGGATAATTAGTTTAGACATGGAATCTGTCTCATCCAAATCCTTTAGAAGAATTATTGAAAGTGGACCAACTGGTTATTACCTTGTAATGGGAACCTTGCTTCTTTAAATAAGAACATTTATTGCGACATAGTAATTTTCTTCCGCCAAATGTTCGTAGAAGCACTTAAACGAAGGTAGAGGATGCTTATAAAGTTCTGAATTACGTGTTCTTTTAAAAAGATTTGCCTCAGTTTGTTAATAAAACGCGTTAGATGTTGGGACTATGAAGCATGATTTATAATAGCGGAATATTAAAATTTTCATAGAAATGACTATATGGCTTTAACTGGCATTTTATGCAAATGATCTGCTTTAATATATCATTATGTAAAAGCAAGCCTTCTGAATGGAGCGGCTTTCTTAAACAAGCGCCCACGACAATATGTGGGCGCTTAAACAAAGGCACTATTTTATAGAAAGCGATGTGTATATTATTCATGGAACTAACCGGATTTATTTACATGTAACAAAGTTCAAACTAGCAATTCTAAAAACAGTTGTCCTTGAGGTGTGATATATCGATATTATTTGAAATCACCATGAAGGTTTATCGGGAGCTTAAATATACTGTGACAAATTATAGTTCTTCTAAAACTGAAGCACAAAACACAGCTCTGTTTTATCGCCAACACAATCTACAATTCGTTGTGACCTTGAAACTTACACATGTTCTGTAACCCGGACACAGAACCCTAATATTGCTCGGCTGTACACAAACAACTCCGACGATTCACTCACTAAAAACTGCCCCATCACTCTGATGCGGCGATCGTTTGTCGATACTCACATTCTCTCAATACTGACCACACACACACACACACACACACACACACACACACACACACACACACACACACACACACACACACACACACACACACACACACACACACACACACACACACAAAGCACAAGAAAACACAGGTTTCAGAAATGGAATTCCTGAGAGGAGTTGAATAGATAAATAAACAAATTCTCCAAGAATTAAATATCTCTGATAGTAATGATAAATTATGAACATCTAGTAATATTGGAAGACTCAAGACTGAAAAAACAGACAAATAGACAGACCAACAGAAAAATTCCCGGAAAACCCAGAGAGAGATGGATGGTAGACCATAGATATGCCTATAACTAGGATTAAAAGAATTACCGAGACTGTTTCCTAATGTTTTAATATTCTACGCTGCATGTTATTGTGTCGGTCTGTGTGGCTCACTTGGTTAGACGCTGGCCTACTGATCCCAAGGTCACGGGTTCAAATCCGACGGTTTTTAAGTGTGCTTAACAACCACAGCTTCATGTCAGTAGATTTACTGACATGTAAAAGAACTCCTGCGGGACGAAACTCCGGCACATCGGCGAATCTGATATGACCCTAGTAATTGGCAGCGTCATTAAACAACAAAATAATTAACTAATTGTGCATGTTATTATCACTGGTGTTCTATATCTAATTAATTTGTTCCATAACAAATTAACTATTTGTTATTCGATTTGTTAAATTCTACATACGAGAATCGATAGTAGCACCTTCAAATTTTGTTATGTTGATCTTGACACAATAATAATAACCTTTAAAAGAGTAGACTTTCAAAGCCTAGAAGACAAATGAATTTATTAGAATGTTATTTACAACATTAATACTAATTATTAAATAGAGTAACTTTATTCCGTATACGCTTTCAGCTACGTGGGAATGTGCGCAGACGCCGAAGTATTAATCGCTAGATGCGGATCTTTTGACCGGCTAGCGGTGTGCTGATAAACAGGTGCACCTTTGATTGGCCAATTAGTAGTGTCATTATGAACTGGTGAACATTTGATTGATGCACAGCATCACTCTGAGAGGTGGATATTATGAGGTCCATTACAGTGGCGTATAAGCATTACATTATGGCATTGTGCAGTATAAAAGCTATTAAGAGAATGAGGTTTTTATATGAATTGCATTTAAATATGTACATATATAGGGAATCTTTGTTGGCTAGAAAACAAAGTTTATAATAGATTATCTGTTGGAAATGTGGATATTTTGCAACACTTAATGATTGCGTGTCACATAGTCTTTTGTTTCCCAAGGCAAGAGATATTCCTGTACCAAGGTCATTGACCTTTATACAAACCTTGAGAAATTTTGGTGAAGGAAAGAAGTGAGGACTACGGCAATGTATGCAAGTGATTGTATCGATAAGGTATATTTCATTAGCCTGTGGGGGGTCCCCGTGATTGTATAGAAACATAAATTTTCTCTCTTCTACGCCTGTGTGTCATCATACTTCACTGAAGACTACTTCGGCCAGTTTCTCAACGATGAATATCTTTCATTTCTTTTGTCCACACGCTATGCCAGCTAAGTGGATGTCAGCCCTTCTCAAATAAGCAAACGTACTCAATATCTTTGCGTATAGACAGGCACTATTACATATACGTGTAATGGCTAACACCTAACACGTCTCACTTACGCTCTCAATTTTGGTTTTAGGAATGTTTCTGTTTAATCATACACATGAAATTAAAAATGACGAAATCAAGTTAGAAAGCCCTTGTGTTAGGTGGCATACATCGATATAGTGAACAACATGCTCAAGCACCATGAACGCGCATAAACACATACATACGCTGCTATAGGCTTTAAAAGTTATTCCTAGAGACTGCTTCAAACACCTACAACATCCTGCTTTCCCTACCACCTTACCTAGTAATCCTTAGACCATACATGGCGGCCATCTTGCCCTTGCGCCAGCTCTGTCCCAACTACCCTACTGATGCCGAAAACAATACTCCATTTTGGAGCTAATCCTCACGCCTCGTAAGGCCAGCGACCTTCTGACGGAGCAAGCTTTAGGACCTTATCAGCTAATTTTTCGCGGAAGAAGTGATTTCCCTTACGCTAAGTGGGTATTAGCGTACCAGGTAATGTACATTCATAAAACGAACGAAAAATAAAAAGCTATTCATGTTCGACTGGGAAGTGTGTTTCCTTGATATTGAATTTGAATATTGTCTCAATTTCATGAAGAGATATCCATAAAAATCTCTTCATAGGCATATTAAACTCTGGGAAATATTATGCAGAAACAGAGAGTTTGAGGTATTATTAAAATTGGTTCACTTTAAAACAAAATAAGCACTCAGATATTATTTGTGACGTCAATGCGATTGTCTTAAGACACTTTTGAAAATATTTATCGTTTTTATTTAAACAATCTCAGCGCATTTAAACACATTTAGCCATTTATGGTAAATGCTTTCTCTGAAATGAAGTTATTACGAAGCAATTATAATTGTTTGATAGTCTCCAAAAAGCTGATATTTTTATGTTCCATTTATACGCCCCCTTAACATCTAAGGTCATATTGGCAGCTTATTATTAGTGCTCAATCATTTTTTTTCCATAGATGTACCACTTTGGGCTATTAAATTAAATTTACACACGATTTCATAATCCCATATAGTTCCAGACCATATGGAGGCTTGGGAATCATCCTGGCTACAGAAACATTCCCACCCTCCAGCCGGAAAGCGAACCCGGGACCTCTGAAAACCATCAGACCATAGAGGTACTCAAAGGTGATTGTCTTTATGATCTTAGCAAACTAACACCTTTCGCAAACCATCCTCTAGAAATCAGTATAGTTCATTTAGAGTGCTGCATTGATATGTATTGGCAGTGACAGGAGCACAGAAATGAGGACAGAGTAACAAGAAATAAGAACATAAATTTTCTCTTCAGTTTGTTTATATTAGTTTTCTTTTGACAGAAAATTTCTTCCCAATATCAGATAATGGAGAAATCCACAAGAAATATCGTAGGGATATAGCAATATACAGAACTTTGTTTTAAGATTATAGTTTATACCGGAATGTCAATATATTGTTTGAGGGAGACAAATTCATTATTTGTTCTCTAAAAAATTAACATGGGCAGTGTATTATAACGGAAAGTGTGCTGTACTCAGACGATGCAGTTTGGATTCCGGCCTCAGTTAAGAATTGTTTCTTTAGGTTTACTGCCTGCTCTGTATAGGGTCTCAAAAGTAATAAGGAGGAAAAGTGAGAGTTTTACCTTGTAAAATGAGTAAAAACGAGTGATAACCTACAACTTAACGAGTTATTAGTACAACTTATAGTCTTTCTCAAGAAATATCTATCATGACAATAAAAGATACAGTTGATATATACTTAAACAAAATTAAGAAGTGAAAGAAGAAATATGTCTCATTTGTTTTCTACTATGTTGAATTTTGTGATAAAATGTATGCAAAAGGAATTTAAAGACTTACCAAGTAATTAAAACTCGTTCAATACGGCTTCTTTTTGTTAGTGGTTTTCGCGAAAGACAAATGCTTTTTCTCCCTTCCACTATCTTATCAGAACTGGTTCTAAATGGTCGACATCTGGCAAAATAGAATGAACCTAAATACTAAACACCTCATTTTTCTGCTTTTATCTTTTGGAACCAGGGTACGTGCTACAATGTATATGTGTATGCTGCGCTTACACTGAAGAACAGGTGCATTGGTTGATACGAAACTCGATATATTACCCCACTGGAAGGATATACCTTGTAATATCTTAAATACTGTCTCCAGAGAACTTTTATTGGATAAAAGTCTGATGTGTAACTTGGATGACTTTCTCTCCATTCTTTTGTAAAGACTATCCCTAAAACACTTATCCTTCTCTTTATATTAATCATGATAAACTTTTTTTTTAAAAAAAGTATTTATTTTAGGTCGCATGAACAACTTAGGTCATAAGCGACCATGTTACCGTTTCTTAGTACAAGATTCGCAAATACAATGGTAATTTAGTGGCATATGTCAGTTTGTTAGTATTAAAAACATCTGTAGAGTCTTTCAGTGCTTCTGTTGTTGTGAATTTTGTAATTTTGTCTATTAGGTTCTAAATGTTTGCATTCAAATATATATTTTGTTGTAAATGTTATTTTGCAGTAGTTATACATAGTAGCTTGACTTTTGGTTATGTGATCGTGTGTTAATTGTGTGTATAAATTATTTATTCTGTCCTACAGGTGGATTTGGTTATTGTTGAAAATTGAGGTCCTGATTTCCGAAAGCTTATTGGGGCAGCTTTTTAACCATTCAGTGTTCCACAAATTGTTGTTTAAACTGCTGAGATATGTTTTAAGATCCGTATGAGAGACTGATTTTTCCTGGTGATCCGTGACTGTTGTTCCTTCCTGAGATCAACTTTTGTGGAGATGGTTTTTTTAGTACTTCACGTGCACTAGGTTCCAGAGATAGTCAACTCTTTCAAGAGCTTGTAGCTCTGTGATTTCCCTGAAATGTCGTTCTCTTTGCACGCTCAAAGCAAGAAACAGCGATTTCCTATTTAAGAAAAGTATTCAGACCAATAACAAGGCATATCTGGAAATGGGTTATGTCCAGAAATCATTCTTTTAAAAACTCCTGTGATTATTGCCGCTTTTGTATATCACAAAATACACACATATAAAATTGTGAAAATCATCACCTGATTGCACTGGTACAGTTCAGTACTTGTGTAGAATCTATACGTTTGTAGAACTCAGTGGATGCTATGAAGAGAATAACTTCGTGTGGCGAGCGAGGTTTATTGAAGAGCTGCAAAGCTTCAGAAATTTTAAAAGGGAATTTTTGTTTACTTGCATTGACGAATTCTGTGCGTTCAGTAAAAATATTGCTAATACATAATGAAATATTGAGGTGTCACAGTCAGGAAAGCAAAACATTTAATTTGATATGAATCAAATGTGTGTGCATTAACGAGAACTAAATTTTTCGTGAAGTAATATTACAATGTACTTTGGTTCTGGGTATAATAAAAGTGCTAATTATGCTTGTACTTTTGTGCTAAGCATAAATGACTTTATACCTAAGTTTAATTTATCTTCTTCTGTAATTATTAGTGATGATTTAGTTCGTAGTTACTACACTATGAGTCTAACAAAACACAAAACACGCTATGAAAACATAAAGTACAGATTAAACAAAATGTAAAATACACTATAATGATGACCATCTATGTTATTTTTCTTGATAACAATATGTATTAAAGCAAAAATTATTTCTGTAATTCATAGTTATTATACTATTACAACCATTAATTTTGCTTATGAAAGTCACCTTCTTTACTCATTCTAGTTTAAATTCACATAATGAACTAACATTCAAAACTGTAGCATATGTCAACAATGTTTGTTAATGTATCGTACTTTTTCCAAAACCTACATCACTGTTTCTCTAAATACGTCGTTTCCGCAATTTCATAAAACTATGCCTACAGTATATACTAAAATACTCTTAAAGTAGATAAAATATTGTAGACAGCACGTTACAAATTTAGGATTAGTAATTCGCGGCTCTTAGAACACTCCTTTCGGTCATGTTCTAACTTGAGTGTCTCGTTAATAAACCTTTACTTTTGTAACTAGTACTTTGATTATCTATAATATACACATTTGTTTATTCACGTCAACGGTTTTCATTTTGTTACATAGCATTTTTGATTGAAAATACCAGTTTTCAGTATCTGATTCCTTAGAAAAATTGCTGGCGTATATTTCCTTATCATCTTATTAAATGCAGATAATATATTCGTAATGACTTTCATGGTATCAAAATTTAATATCCAAAACCTGTACACACTTTTATTATGTTGTGTAAACATTTTGTAAATATTTATGTGAACGTAATATCACTTCTAGATCCTTGATGAGCTACTATGTTTATGTGGTAAAAATCAAATTGGGTGTTTTATTACGAAACCGAAGAAATGGTTTCATAATTTCTAATTTATACGACAAAGCTAAAATTATGCAGGTAAAGACACCCAAAATTGGAGGGTAAATACGTTACATCTATGACGTTTGTTAACCCCGCATTTCCATAACAGGTTTCTTAATTGTGTGAGATAAGCCAAATAACTGTGATTTTCACGTATATCTAGATGGCCCGTTACAAAGTATCTTAATTGGAGGAGCGATTTTCTATGCCTTGTTAATTGCTTAATTTCTTAGCCAACCTTGGTTAGGCCTCTGGAACTTATTTACTAGTTTTTATGTTCCTGCATAAATATTTTTTTAATATTTATGTTCTACATATTATATATGATTAAGTTTTCAATAGAAAAGTGTAGTATCCAGAGTAATGCAATTATGCAGATACAGGGAACACGAACTTTTGTTATTAGTTTATTAAACTTATTTATGATATAAAAACTCCACCCAGTGTTACTGAATGAACAAATACGAGAAAGAAAAGCTTCAAAATTATTGGTATAAGTCTCAGGATTTTCAATTTGGTTATAATAAACTATTTTCATTATTATAACAAATATTTCTCATTCACATTAAGCAGATAAGTTACATTTTTCACGCAGGTATCATAACTGAATATTTGTAATCAGTTAATAAATATGAGACACATTATTTGGTACTCTTAAAGTTTAAAATACGAATGATATTCACAGGGACAGTGTTTATTTAATACAAGAGGAAAGCATACTTATTTGACCTCAAGCTTTATCACTGCTGGAAAAATACGAGTAGATCATTATTTTTGACCATACAAAGTCGCGTTACATAAAACAGACATTTTTGCATATTTTAAATTCCATCTACTTAGGTTACTATTATTCCATCATAATAATGAAGTAATTGATATTAATTTTGTTAACCTTGTTAAAAATAGTCCACTGCTTTATGCTTCACTTCTTTGTTTGTAATATCTCTTTTTTAAGAACGACCATTGCCCACTACAAATAGCCACCCCAATACTGGTGGCAAAACCACAAAAATAGGAGGAAATGTAGAAACTATATTTCGAGTTAAAACAAAATCTGACCCAACGTTTCAATGAGAAGAAAAACTCCGGAGTCAAATGCGGGAAGAGGAGTCTCGTAAGCTACAAAGAAGGCAATCTTCTAACAGTAGGGAGGTCTCCACAGAACATTTCTCTGGCAGAGGGACTTAACAAGCTACAGAGAACAGTCCCTCTGGGAAAGAGGAAATCCAAGTACTCGTAAAGTTTCTGGTCGTCCCAAGTTGAGGCTTTGGCGAAGAATTGGCAACCCATCCAAGTAAAATAATAATCATGACTTTTTTATTCTGGATCACTCAAAACATATATTTCCATTGATATCGCGGTATAACCTTTTTGAATGGAATTAAGTACTTCCTCTACTTACAATAGGTATTTAATAGTATGTAAAAGTATTAGGAAATGATTAGCTCCACATAAAAAAAAAAAAAAAAAAAAAAAAAAAAAAAAATACGTGATGTATAAGTAGATTTACATCTTAACTGAAAGCTGCATTTCTCGCGAGATAAGATCTTGCTATCGTTTACGGTTTAGCAGTTATACAAAATACATAATGAAGATTTCGAGGCTATTTGCAGAAAATTCAATTTATCATGAAAGGTCATATTATTCTGAAAATATCTGAAACATATGGTATTTTAATCAGAATCTTAGAGATGCTTTTCAGAATTGAGAAATCAAAATTTTCGAAAAATGTTCCAGATAATTAGGGATTGGGGAATTTTTATTGAAAAATCTTTGTTTGGCATCCTAGAAAGATGCTGCGTTTGTCTTTTAACAGACTTTTCGGTTTTGAGTTGCTGATGACATACAAGGCAGACCGACAGAAACAGATTCTTTTATTAGATTCAGACAGTGTATCAAAATTTGGGTGAAATACAATACCTACTTCCTTACTGTAAATATGGAGAAGGGAAAGTAAACACTAAGTTATAACCTCTTGAACAAGAACTCCTTAGTCTTTTGATACACACAGTATGTGGTTCAAAATGCCCATAAGGTTTTATTTATCACCTCTTGCACAGGTCTCTAAGCCCGGTGGTTAAAAGTGAAGCGCTAATGAGATCCCAGATTCTTGCTAGGATTATCATCATCATCATCATCATCATCATTTTATAACCACTACTGTGCCACTCAGGGTTCATTCCAACTGATTTTAATATGTTGTAGACGCATTTCATATTATATACACATGTTTTAGCAAGCGCAACAATCTGTAACACTTTTTGTTTTAGTGGATCATACCTGGTTTCCTATAATAATACGAAATCAAAGAGACGCGAAGGAACAGGGCAATCTCTCCTTACGCTAGTGAGTATTGCAGGTTATTCTGCTCGTGCGGCTGCAAGTGCCGTTAAAGAATTCCTCCAACTAATGTGAACGGAGCCTTTAGGAGCATCCTGTGGTCCTCCGATAGGTTCATATAATCTGAGAATGACCCTTTATTTTTACTTTTTCACTACCACCTGTAATAGTAAGTAGAAGAAGTAATGTATTCCACCCAAAAAGATCTATATGGAGATTTTACTGTAAATACAGAGTTTGGGGTCCATCAATCCAGAAAAGCTTTTTTACAGAAAAAAGTACCTATATTCCTGTATGTATGCGTGTATATATGTGTGTGTCTGTGAAAAGCATAAATCAAGAACGAAATTTTTTGTAAAATACCGGACGTGGTGTATATGTTATACGTATTGCAAAATACTATACACATGACATAAATTGCCCTGTTTTTGAATGCAACTAAGAATTTTTATTTAAATTCTATATGTTTAACATTGTTTGCATGACTAATAAAACGTACGTGTTAAATTTTCTATGACTAACTTGAGACTTCATCTTCATTATGAACCACATTTTTACAATCGCAAGGGATGGAGAAATCTTACTACACAAAAAGGCGAATGTTCAGAAACATTTCTATTAATGCTTTAAGTTTTGAACTACTTATCTGTATCTTTTTCAAGTGGTAAATTGCTATTCCTTTGTTGTGGTCACCCAAAGAGCACCTTGAGCACCTTGAATTTCAAGACGATTGCATAGCAACCCACTTTTAAACACATTTGACTGCGTATTTCTCACACCCAAAATGAAATGTGTATATATGTGAATTGAAAGTTTATTTCCACTATCATTAATAGGTAGATAGGTAGAATAATACGTTTCGCAAGGATAATTAGTTGAAGTCTGAATAGAGAGCGTAATGTGAATGCAACACATTGGATTTTTACTTCCTCTAATGCTCGTTGATGCCGATGTTGCCGGAAGTATATGAGTTAAGGCGTCCTGAGGTCAGAAATCTATGGGACACGTTGTATTTTGCCTAACATTTTAATAGACGCCTTTAATGGAAACGGTGAACAGCTTTCAGATCCCCTGAATTCGGAAAAAATAACTTCAGAAAGTATATCTATAATAACATAAATCAGCAACGAAATGTTGCTTAAGTACCGCAATTTTTTCTTTAAGCTCATCATGTTCCAAGTGTGCGACATGAAATTATTTTTAAAAATGTCTATATCCCAAAGTACGCATTACATGAAAAAGTATAGCTTTTTATTACAATACTAACGTTTAAGAAGTTAGCTTGAAAAATATAAGGTATTATTTGTCGAATTTCCTGATAAAATTGCAAATAGCTAGTAAAGTCTTCATTTTATGCTCTCATTTGTATAATATGCAAACCGTAAAATATATTTTAGAAATTTTTAACAGAGACATATGTGCTAAAGCATACAATTTATGTCGAATAGAACTTTTGGTGTAAGTAACCATGTCTTGATGTTAGTTTTAATTGGTTTGAATTTTCACGTACCTAAACGTTTTTCAAGGCTGTGCATCGTTGTCTCGAAAGGCAAAGACAATGAAGTTTCATACATACAAAGCAGAGAGGCTGAATGCATTTTCGGCTGTACAGAGCGCACCTAAAACAATCTTAAGACACGAATCAAGGCAATTTCATGTTTATTCGCAAACAAGTCGAAATAAAAAAATCCGCTTTCTGGTTTAAAGAGCATTTGTGTAGCCATCAACATTTATGATTAGCGCGTTAGCCTGGAGTGTAGGCATCCCAAACATCACACCTGCTTGGTGTGCTGCTGCACATCTCACTTCACGTGGAGATTCCAGACTTCCATATTATGGTGAATTTTACTTAACTTTGCTTAACGTCACGGGACGTAATGTGAAGTAAGAAATGATCTGTCAGGATGCACTTAACGTAATGGTAATGATTCTGATTGACTGTTATCAGAGGCCGGAACTTAGACAGAATGCCTTTTCAAACTGTCAAATCTATCTTCAATTTGAAAGTGAATCTGTACGAATTATAACTTTGTGATTGAAATGCCACAGTTTTAAATTGATTTTTTAAATATAAATGCCTGTTACAAAATAAATTGTATTTATTGCCTTTATTTCATTATATATCTATCATTTATTAATTATTAAACGTTTCCTTCAGGTACATTTTATTTAAATTACCGTTAGTCCATGACAATGAAAGTTACTTCAACGAATGTATATTATTGTCTTTAAGTTGCAGATAACATAGGCGTTCTTCATTCAGTCCATTATTTTCTATGCAACAATGAGTGTTGCCGCGCAAATAAATAACAGAAAGCGTTTGAATTACCGCTTGTGTTAATTTTAAAAGGTAATAGTGCGGATCTAACTGTTTTTCTTTCAGTTTCCATTGCGACGTTGTTATGGCTATCAGCAAGATGCCGAAATTTAGTGTTCCTTTACGCAGTAAATAAGAAAGTTGCGTTAATACTTTTGGATCCGACGTATTTCGTACCGACGATAAAGTACTCACATGCAAAATATGCGAACAGTCAGTGAACTATGAAAAAGTATTCTATATCACAATATATGGGAACAATCAAACACAAAAATGGCACTTTCCCAGCGCCAGAATCCCTTTATGGAAATTACAGAATCCTACACTATCACAGTTTTTGGAGATGTATACTAATCTGTATCTAGCGAGTCAAGTTTGACGACACAATGAAAATCATTAAAGATAAAATGAGAAATAAGATCTGTTTTAGTATTTAAAATGCCCTTTTTTCCCTGCCTGCATTATCTATTGATAATGCCTTTTTTCCTTGCCTATTTTAGCTATCCATAGTGCCTTTTAGCATGCATATTTCAGTGACTTAGAATGCCTAAACTTCCGGTCTCTGATTATTATTATTGTTATACTCGGCAGAAATAGCGGATATTCGAAGTAGTTCTCTTTTTCTAATCAGTGGTTATGTTTTTCCAAAAATGAAAAGAAAGAGAATACAGAAATATGCAGTAACAGACATCTTTAAATGGCGAATACAGTATGAAGTTTCCTGTAACCTTCTTTTAGAGCGAAATAAAAGAAACTCAATGGCCCTACTTCTCGCCGATTGGTTCAAATTAGTCACATGACATGCAAGCTTGAGGCAATGTAAAGGAAACGTTTAGCATGGCCAACCTCCTAGGTTACCTTAAGTCAACCCCAAATAGCTCTATTTAATACAATGCATATTATTACTAGCAGTACTCACACTATCATGTCGTTAAATAATTGTGCGCGCGCGTGCGTGTGTGTGTGTGTGTGTTTGTGCGAACAGGATAATTAAAAATGTCAGCCATACTTGATAATTAAGTTCACCCAGGTATGCGACCTTTTTAAGAAAATCTCCAACTCAAACCAGCCCTTCACAGGAACATTTTGTCAAAAAGTTTGACTTTCTCAAATATAGCTCTTACAAATGTGATCAAAAGATCACATGTTAACATATTTTCATGACAAATGAAATTTGTGTCTTCAATTTTCTGAAAATAGCCTCTGAAGTCCTCTTTATTTTGAATGATTTTTGTGTACTTTGTAAACCGTAAGCGATAGACAAAAGCTTACTACACAAAACTGTAAATCTTGTTAAGCATATCATTTATATCAAATTTTTTTTGTGGATATGTATTTTTGAGATATTCCTTGTTAATGATTTGACTTTCCAAATGCTTATGATTTCTCAAATACATATATATATATTTTTTTCCCCGTTTTTTCTTGTCTTGACTGTGCAAAGAGAATTTACTTTAAAGCACCACTTTGCGACCTGTCCTTAAAACAGGTATCTCACTGTCACTTAGAATCTATTGTATTCTAATGCCCATTTGTAACAAGGAAATATGCTTTAATACCTTTTCCGCAAATTCTTATTTATACTATCATGACATAGAAGAACTGGCGTTTTTAGTGATATTTTATAAAAGAGGAGTACAGAAAGTCACCAGATTTTTTGTGGTCTGATCACACAGCTGCATTTGACTTTGTTGTTCGCTCGTTTGCCATTGGGTTAACTATGTGCAATCACTTTTCACTTACTACATGGCACGGAATAATCTTATTTAAAGAAAGGTTTCTCTTTCAGCCAGGATTCAATATAGAAGTTCAAGAGTTCAAAAACCATTGCACTGGCCACAAGACTGCGTAAAAATAATACATTTTATCTCCTACTGTAATAATCAATGATGCTTTAGTGTGTAGCCACTAGGCAACAAAAGCTATACCTACAGATATACTCTTTTACCAGAGAATTAACGTATTTTCATTTGCGTCTGCTTTGTCATCCAAACAACGGTTCCTGAATTTCGTATAACTACATAAATAAACATTCTTTGCACTTTCTCGAAGTACATTAATAGTTGCACCTTGGACTGCTTTTAAATTTTTTCCTGATAAATCGTGAAAATCACACTTCTTTACTCATTTTTGCTTTCTCTACTAGTAAGTATAGGAAGTATTGTATTCCACTAAAAAAATTCAATGTGATTTCTCCGGAAATATATATTTTGAGGCCCCTGAATAAAAAAATCCATTCATTTTGGCCTTTAGCTAACTTTCTGATAGTGTTATATTATTTAAATACCGGACATGGACGATTAAAGTCCCAGGTTCCAGCACAAGTTATCAATAAGGTTCATCATTTAGACACAATACACAATAGAAACATCTCCCGATGATAACTAAGGATATCTCGAAAGTGTAGACACCGTTAATCGTGGTGAACAGGAAGCTTTCCTTTTTGTACCATCTGGCTCCTTGTAATTTAGCACTAGCGAGAATTGCAGTCAGCATTCTTTTCCTGTTCTTTTTATTTCACCCCTTCCACCTGTTGTTTACGCACTGACCTGTCATTATGGGAATGGAAATGTTACTTTGGAGCTGCTATAATTACCGTTCCTAAAATTGCGAAGAAGTCAGAGACCTGAACTATCTACTCATCGGTAACTGAGTCCGCTTTTTTATCTTTTACAAGGAACGCCGTGAAAAACCCGAGTTACGTCGCAGAGTATATATCTATCCTCGTTGTCTTGCCCTACCACGATGTGTTACTGTCCAAGAACTTTAAAGATCACATTAAATCTTTGTCTTGAATACCTTTAATGATAAAATAGTGTGGAATTTAGTTGTAATTAGTGCTTCAACTAGAATGCCTTTACACAACCGCTGCCATTAATGTGTGGATCTGACACATGCACAACAGGTATCCGGTTCTCTTCCGTGCGTTCAGCTGATGATTTAGAGCCCCGAGTCTACGAGTACTGAGTTAGTAATTATGTAGAGTAGTTATAATTTTTGTGTCAGTGCAGGTGGTCTTATGATCCAGTTAACTAGAGTATTTTATATTACTTATCCTTATTATTGAGTGCAATGCACTAATAATTATTACCTTAAACGAGAATCCACTTTTCCGCTAGCGTTATTGCTTGAACTAAAGATGTGCTTCTTTCTTTGCTTTTCTCCATCTCCCTCAGGGGGTAACAGAACAAGATTTAGTGTAAATTATTAATAGCATATTGTGACACCGGGTGTGGCGCAGAACAAAGGACTGTCGGGGCAGGCTACTTCCTGTGGCATGCCTGGCAGGCGAGCGCGCAAAGACATTCAAGGTGAGGCTGCCTAGCGCAACTGTGTGTACGAGACTAACAACAATGGAAGTGGCTACTCAAAAGGGCTTTCTCTGGAGCTTTGGGGAAAAATCTGGCCACATGATCGCCGACGTGTGTAGAAGTCGAGAAAGGTCCGTGTGACGTCATATCCAGTATATAAGGAGGCCAGGAACCAGAAGTTAGTTGCAGTTACAGATACGAGTCGATCAGTGTGTCAGTGGTGTAGTCTGTAGTGTGTGTAGTTGGTGCACGAGAGACAGATAAATTGAAGAAAGACACTGAAAGGACTAAGTCAAGGTTACGAGAAGTAAAATTTGTGAGTCGTGATAACACGAAAGACTGTAGACTGTATTAACAACGAGAAGAAAACTGTATTTCTGATAAAATTTTAGATGACATGAAATTATGGCCCGGCGACAATTAGATCATTTGAGCCAGGAGTCAAACCTCCAAACATAAAACACAAAGTTAATAACTTAAAATGTTAAAAGATAAAGTTAAAATGTCAAACATTTAAAACAACAAAATAGGAAAGACGAGGTTAAAATACTATAAAACAAATCCTGAAAGGCTGGAACACCCTAAAACTAAAATACAAGTTACACTTGTTAATTGAAACCAACATGGGCACCGAACCGCAGCACCTTATGTACAGCTATTGGATCGTTTCCTATAATTGAGTCAAGTGTTAACCCCAGGCTAATGGACTGGTGCTCACGAGCGTATCTTAAACGACCAAGGAGGCCATGTGGCACGGAGAGTGGTCCCGCACACATCAGACAGCCAGGAGTCGGGTAACCATGCAAAACATGTCTACGAGTGGCGCAGGTGATATCTACAAGCGGGTTGAAATAACCTCAGAAATCCGGAAATCTCTGGAGGTCATCATCCAGGGTTGTACGATGTTAAGCCACCGTTAAATATGTGAAAATCTAGGCCAAAACTAACTATGGCTTATTTCTAAGTCCTTGGCTTTGTTACAAAGCGAAGAACAGTATCAACATTTAACCAGATATTCTACAAGCTTTGGGCCTTTCTGAATCACCTAGTAAATATAATGTAACTGTGTGTAAGTACTCCAAGATTTTCTGCTGAGATACTGGAGTGAAAAGTAATATTTTATAAGGAATCTCTTTTCATTCAAGCTAAATTTTACCTGACTTCGAAGCGATAAGCAAAACCCCGGAGAACAGTACTTTTTGTCACACAGGAATGCAAGAATACCTATGTACGTATATGCTGTTTTCAGAAGCAATCAGTGTAGTACGATCGTTTCCACGAGTTTTCACGACCGGCGTTCTATTAGCTAAGCTTATCTCTTGCGGGCTTGCAGGCCTACAAGCCCGGAAATAATAAACTTAACTAATAGTCTCGTTTTGAAGTTATAACTATACATTATTGCCTATATAAGCTTATGCATGTATCTACTTCCCTCAGAGGAAGGTCACTGAAGGCGTAACCGATTTTCTTCTTGTTTGTAATTCTGTGCTGGTGAGTTCCTGATAAGTGTCCGCAGTAATCGGCTAATATTGATGCACTCCATTTTCCCTGATAACTCATTTCCACGTTCGAAGTTTGGTGGTGAAAGCGCGCCCGTGCTCGTTGTCTGCAGCACCACTGTTGCCACGAAAGAAGTCCAACTGGGAATCTAAGAAATCTAATTTAAAGGACATGGTGCACCCTAATCTATTGTAGCAGCGCAGACCACTTGGCACAAGATCCTTATAGTTTTCTACCCTCTTATTTTCCAGAAAGTTTCTTGACATTTGAACAAAGCCATCTCAAGTTAACTTTTCATCACCTTTCTGGATAGTGTTGAAATGCTCATCTTTTTACGGTTTGCGCATTTGGGACCCATGAAAATCCCGTCTTTTATTTTCGTCTAAGACATGGAAATTTCTCGTACAAACAGAGAAATGTTTCCCCAGTTTTGTCCATGGCCTTAAAAGTTTTTCATTAGGTCAATTTTATATGAAGAGCAGGGAGAATTATTTTCTTGGATTTTACAAGAAAATAGTGCATAGTATTGTGAGATCCTGGTTCAAGAGATTGACGCTGAGGACAATCTTCCTTTCTTCCAGCACACCAGAACGCAGCTTGTAACGGACTATAAATCTTCGCAAAAGTCAAAGGCATATGGAGGCGGGCCGTACTGCAGACTCCAGCGAATCCTAAGCTTGCCCGTCCTACCAGCGCTGCCGAATGTGGTACATGCATCTCACGCGCTCTTACGTACAGAAACTCTGCCAGCAGACGCACTACGCTTGGCAACAGCGCTCCGCTTGAGCATTGGCCAGCGTTCCCATGCCTTTAACTCTTGCGAGCAGTATAGAACGACATGAAACATGCTCCGCTCCCTCTTCCCCTTCGCCTTTTCGCTACGAGTCCGGGCTAAAAATAGGAACAAAATAAAGCCAGCTATTGTTGGCTGAAATTTGATCACTCTGTCTACCATAAGCGCTACTTTGGGGCCTATATTGGATGGGATTGACAGTGAATGTCAATAAAATATTATTATAATTAAATATAAGTAAATGCACCTCTTTGACTTGGAAACGAGAGCTAATTGGAGCTTTTGATTGCCGTTTTCACTATCAGCGTGGCTGATATAGTTAAATATTTATTTCATCCCAGTTACATTTTCACAGTTCTTCAAGTTCCCTGTTCTACCACTATCGTGGCGTCAGGGGTTTAACTCTGATCCCGAGGCTTACATTTCCTTTTGAATCCAACTTTACTTGAGCTGGGGGATTAGCCCAACGCTTAAAGTCCCTATTTTATCCCCAGGGTACTTGGATAGAACCTCAGTTCTTGAGGCAGGGATTGGGCATTTTCTCCCAACTCCGAAAAGTTTTGGGAGGCACAAAACTAGGCGCAAGCTATACGTTGTTAAAGGCTAATATGTAATGAAAAATAGAAATGTAAAGCAACAAATAGGTAAAGAACTCCATGATAGACATATCCATACCATTTGAGACAACATTTTTGTTCATTACTAGAACTTGTTACAGCACTTTATAGTAATATACTTCCTGCAAAACATATATTCCAGCAGTCCATTTTTGGCGCCGGGTAAATAGGGTATGTTCTTTATGAAAGTAATTTTTGTTAATGACTTGTAGCATCTGTCTGTGAATAGCCTGAAATTGCATAAGCCAGATCAGGTATTGAAAATAATCTTTGCCACTTAGATTCGTCATGAATTCACTTCTAACTGTTGCTTATATCTGTGATTTACGGCAAAGGTAATTGAAGGAAATAAAAAGTGTTTGGCAATCCCATCACCTCTTATCGTGGGATAAACACACGGGGTTTGAGTGAAAGGAAACACAGAGCTAAAGATTTAAGGTCTAAGATTGAAAGTGTTAATTCCCTTTCAGATTCCAACAGATAATTTGCTTACCTCAAAAAGAAAATCCATCTTATATTTCATGTGCATCATTTTCAATATAATTTAGAACTCATCAGTTGTAATTGAAGGAAAGAGAAATTACGCTCTTGGGAATTATCTGTTTTTTTAAATGAAAATATGTTGATGTCTTTAGCAGCTAGTCTAAGTTAATATTTAGAGTTAAGCTTTTACCTATAAAAACTTCTGGAACATCTAATAGTTCAATCTACCCATATCAAAAGAAAAGTATGTAAACATTTTTGTAATGTGTGAGTGAAAAATTAAGGTATATAATAATTTGTGGATGGTTAGTGAATGCAAGGCAAAATTACATTTTTCGTTCTTTGTTTAGAATCTGTAATTAAAAGATTAGAGATATTTAAGAAGAACCTCACGAATCCGTTTCACAATTATTGTCGTACTTGGTGAAGTGAGCAATAAACTCCCTCTGTCTGTCTGAGTGAGTGAGTGAGTGAGTGAGTGAGTGAGTGAGTGAGTGAGTGAGTGATTGGGGTTTAAGGGCCCGTCGACAGCTAGGTCATTAGTAGGGCCCGGATTTTTAGGTTCTTAAAAGTAACGTTTTAGTTATTTTTGTATCTTAAAAAAGTTTTTTTTAGTTCTTTAAACTTCTGAAATAGTTTTTATATTATTATTGTTTATTAATTTTATTATTAATTATCCTCTTTTTTATAGTAATGTTGCTGATATGTCCTGTAGATCCTTTGTTCTGGTGAAAATGCGATTTTGGCCAGAGGGTACCTAGAAAATACGTAAATAAAATTATATTTTATACGCTATGTGCATTATAACAGGTGTTTAATCCTTACCTGCATTCCAGTATTCGAGAACAGGTCGTATAGGTTCTCCTGTACTGTATGTTTATCTGCACAGCACCTAGCCGCTCAATGCGACTTTATCTGTGCAGTATAGAAGGTGTTCATATTTGTTCAAGCTTTTGTGTCTGTGGGCATAATTTCTTTCGCTTTTGGTAGATTTGGCAAAACATTACTGTGCCATCTGTGGTGAAGTTCGGATCGTTACCTATCCACTGACGAATCAACCACCTTCGAGATGAGTTGACTTTAAGCATGACACTGGCTCCTTAAATTACCTGCCTAATCTAAGCAAAATTGACTTCTAACAATGTAGCAATTGTATGCATTAACAATACACGATAGTCGACTGAACACAACGGATACTGTTTTTAAACTGATTGACTTGAGTTTATGGCAGGTTCTCCTAATGACCCCTTTCCCTTCGACAACAATCCCCACATTGCTTGTTTGCAACAATACAGAGCTTGGTCCCACACAGCTAAATACAAGTCACTTGCCTCTTGCATTGTTTTCAATACTCCTCTAAGCATACATAAGCAAAAACACGTAGCAAAGATGGAACAGTCAAAGTCCATTCATAATTTCATAAACATTTCATTTTCCCATTTTAAAATAGATCTTTTTTTTCGTTTTAAAATAAATAGGAGATTTAGCCTCTTTTAGGTTTTAAAGTCTCATTTAG